>JBBPOS010000084.1:0-78008 GCA_038091575.1 Leccinum subgranulosum | reverse complement strand
CGAGGTATAGGGATAATATCAATGACGGGAGTCTCTATCCTCGTCAGAGAAACGACTCCAGCCTTTTCTCTGCCGTTTCTTCCACGAGAGATTCGATTTATTATTCAGCCGAGTCTAGCACGAAATCAGCACCGCCAACTCCCACTATCATACCTCCGACGCCTCGTAGGGAAACCGCCTCTATTAGCATAGAATCCTGTCCGCGTTCGATGTTTCATACCAGGTACGCAATGAGGCACGACGCGCCTCAAGCTTACCAACTTACGGAGAACTTGAAGTTCTCACAGTAGTCACACTTCGCACTCTGGGTCTTTCACAGACGGAAATGAAGGTCTGTTCCCCCATTTTCCAGGAAGGCGATGCACCTACGCCCTTTATAGGTTTTATGAGTGAACTGCTCATCAAGGATTTGACTTCCATGGTTAGAAGAAGGAAAGGCTTTGCCACCCAAAGTGGTGCTTTCGGAGATGTCTGGGAATGTGACTTACTCTCGGGGGGATCTTCTCGCAAGGTTGGCTCAGTTTCTAGAGTCATGTCCACGCTGAACAGAGTAGGTGGCAGTGAAAGCGATCAAAATCACACCCGAAGAGGTAGAGTCTCATAGGAAGGTGAACATCGGAATCTCCCATCTCATGAAATGAGGGTAAACTATTTGTTCGCATTAGAAACTTCAAAGGGGATTGAGCATATGGTGGAGATTGCGTCACAGGAATGTTGTCCCGCTGCTCGGTGTCGTGTCAGATTTTGGACACCTACCGAGCATGGCCGTTCCGTGGTTTTCCAACCTATCTCTGTCCATCTACCTCAAGGTTCATCCTACGTTGGATACTTCCGAGAGACGACGTTTGGTGAGTTTAATTGCCATTCATACAGCCATATATTCAATAACTTCGCTGCAGCTTCGGGATATTGCAGCTGGTCTGTGTTATCGTACGTAACAATTTTATATTTCTGATTGCAAGTCGCTCATGGGCACTCCCCCCACAGTTCACGGTCAGGACGTCATACATGGCAACCTTCATAGCGTACGTCTCTTCGCAGAAAGAAGGTTCTTGGGAAGACCATTCATTTTGATTCCATAGGGCAATGTTCTGATTGATGATGATGGGGCTGCTTGCCTCACGGATTTTGGTCTCTCGCTGTTCAATGAATTCGTTCCCTCTTCATTCTTGGCATTCAGCGTCTGTGATGGCATGCTGTTCGCAGATCCAGCACTGATCAAACAAGTATATGATTCAGGGGACACATCTTATTCCACACAGCCCTGTGATATTTACTCGTTCGGGGGACTCACTTTGCATGTTTGTACAATATATTTTATTGCGTTGCTTGAGATCTAATGTGTCGTTTGATAGGTGCTGTCTGGGAAGAAACCGTATGATGAAATTCGTTCAACATCTATTTTCCTGACTATCATGAACGAAGAACGACCCCGAATACCAAACAATGTCACTCCGGAGTACCAGTCGGTGATCCGAAGTTGCTGGGATAATGAAGAGGGCAAGCGTCCGTCGGCTGATGGTCTTGCCATGATGCTTGACCAGTAGCGAAACATCTGAAAGGTCTGGTGTCATTTTGTTCTTATTTCCTCTTCCTGGTTGGGCCAGAGCCCTCAGATGAAATTCATGTACGAATGATTCGATGTCTTTTGGTATTTACTCGCTCACGATCGACACATCAACAGCTTCAGAGTTCAAGTTACTGTGTGTACAAACTCGCAACTGTCTCCTGTTAGACTTAGATAGACTTTCCTTAGACTTTCTTTTTCTTCTTATCTATCACTCGGCCGCTATCCGTGCAGCCGCTATCATCTTGTTCCGCCGTTATCTCTTCGTTTTCTAATTAAGTACGCGCGTTCCGAGTCGGTTCTCCTCAACGTTCTTCCACTTTCCATGGTCACTAAGGTATGCCACGCCATTTTATCTAGTTAGTATCGGTTACTCATTTGTACCTAGCTCGTGTTCGTTTAGACTCGTACTACATCTGCAATGATTTTTGTGAATGCTGAACCAAACCTGGCATCCGCCGGTTCGGCCAAATCAGTGCGAGGTTCGAATCGGTCGAGTCCGAAGTTCAGGAACTAATAGACCGATACATCACTACCCCCGAGTCAGGGCCAGAGGTTTAAATTTAACTTTGTTTGCCGTGGGACGCATGCTATCATCAGATTCGTGCGTTCTAGACTTCTAGTCGATTCCGTGTCGTGGGAGCCGTCTCCGAGTCAGAGGTGCTAATGCTGGATTTATCTATTCGCATCTTTCTTGATCTCCTCTGACATCATGGCACCGAGTCAGTCTCAATCAACCCCCAAGGTATGGTTCGGTATGTGATTCACATTGAAGCCGACAAATGCTAGCTGATCTGATCCTCTACCCCATCCAGTGACAGGTGCTTCGACCGGGTTCGGTCGTCTAGTAACTGAATATGCATTGGAGAACGGTGATTGTGTGGTTGCGACACTCCGAAAACCATCTATGATGTCCGATCTCTCGGCAAAATACCCCACTTCGCAGCTCCTTGTCCTCCAGTTGGATGTCTGCGACGCAACAGCCATCAAGGCTGCATTCAAGCAAGCCATTGCTTCGTTCAACCGTATCGATGTCGTCCTAAATAACGCTGGTTTCTATGCGGTCGCGGAAGCGGAAGCGATCTCAGACAAAGTCTCGCGGTCCTTGTTTGACGCCATGTTCTGGGGAGCCGGGAACGTGATGAAGGAGGCTATCAGCTGCTTCAGGGACACCAATCGCCCAGTGGGTGGTCACTTGTTGAACTTGTCTTCTCGCACGGCACTCCTCCCACAAGCCGGGGGCGTCATGTATGCTTCTGCGTCAGTTGGATTAATCTAGGTCGCGTGTGCATCTAATTCACTTTCTAATTCGGCCATTATGTGTAGGAAAGCTGGTAAGCATTGGTTCTTGGCTAGTCCCTTTGCATAGCAAGTCTCAGTGGTCTGCACTCAGCTCTCGAGTCCCTGACAGAGGGTTATGCTGCGGAACTTGATCCAAAGTGGAACATCAAAGTATGTGTAATGCACGTTGTAAGTTGTACCAGGAAAATATCTGATCCAGACCCTGTCAGTTCGTTGTCCTTGAACCTGGGCTTTTCCGTACTGCGGCGGTTTCCAACGCCATCATGGAGCCGCCCCTTGCCATCTATGCCTCGAATCCTTCCCTCCCATCGATGAAATACCGTGCACTTTACCCCGGGATCGACAACACACACTTTGATGGAGATGCAAAGAAGTTTTCCGACCTTGTGTGTCGACTCGTGAGGATGGAGAATTTACCCTCGTTCCTACGGCTACCTGTGCATCGTGTATCTCTAGAGTCGGCGAGGACAAAGGGTGCGATGTACATCGAAGCAGCAGAGAGGTTGTCTAAATGGTCAGAATATCTTTGAAGAACCAAGTATGTATGTAAACTGCCATCGTATCAATTGGCGAACTTGATTCAATCCTTGACTCGCTAGTTAGATGAGGTTCTTCAGTGGTTTAATAGCAACACCTCACAATGTCTGGAACCCAGCCCATCCGAGCATGTAAAGCAAGTTTAATGCATGCCTTGTGCTAGTCCGTTTACTCGATTCCCTGTTGCAATGACATTCGAGATATACTACTACATACTAGTAGTGATTCTTGCTGATATAACTGATGAACGGTATTGCAACTGCATCCTCGGTTTTCTGATGGCGCGATCCCGCGCCAGTCCACTTAATTAAGTGGGGAAAATTCGTTCTTGTGCGTAAGCGGGGATACACCCGCTCGCCGTCGGCCTGGCTGCCAGTCACTGGCCCTGATCGCATGATCGCATGATCGGGTTATTTATGCGTGGGAGTTTGGACTGCGGGTACCAAATTCGAATCAGCTGAGCCAGCTGTAACCGTCTTGTTCTCGTGTCGCAGCCGTACTTCTTATAACGACCAGCGAGAATATCCGAGCTATGTGGGTATTTCAGCTATCCCCACGGCCCCAAGCCGTTTCAGCATTTCAAGTTGTTATTTAATATGGCATCGACCCCCAAGGTCTGGTTCGGTGAGCACTCCAAGTTACTTGTGTCATTAGATCGCTCTTTATCACGACGATCTGTTCCAGTAACTAGCGCGTCCACTGGTTTCGGTCGCGCAGTCACCGAATACGCATTGCAGCAAGGAGACAACGTTGTTGCAATCCTGTCTAAACCGAAAGAGCTCTCAGACATCCTGTCCAACTATCCTTCACAGATCCTCATTCTCTCTATAGATCTCAGAGATCCAAACCAAACCCGTGCCGCGTTTGACAATGCCTTGGAGAGGTTTGGGCGTGTCGACATCGCGTTGAATAATGCAGGGTTCTGCATCATCTCTGAGGCAGAAGGCATGAGCGAGGAACAAGGCAGAGAGATGTTCGAAACACTCTTTTGGGGAGCTGTGAATGTCTCCAAGGAGGCTGTCAGGACTTTCAGGGATCGCAACAGTACTCCCGGGGGCCGTTTGTTCCAGGTGTCTTCTTACACAACGTTGAAGGCCGTAGCTGGCGTTGCACACTATGCTGCTGCGTACGCCGTAACTCACTTTGTTTTTCCGGTCGAACTGACTCATCTTTATAGTAAAGCAGGTAATGGACCTTTTTGAGTTGCAAGGGGAGGGTTGCTGACTCCAGTGATGCAAGCGCTGGAATGTTTTTCACATGGAATGGTTGGCGAACTCGACCCTAGCTGGAACATCAAGGTTGGTTTGTTTCGTCTTTTCATCGGAAGATGATTGTAACTAACACCGTTGTAGATATCTATTATCCAACCAGCCCTCTTTTGGGAAAGCTCGCCAGGAAGTACAGTGGTTGACCCCGTCCATCCTGCGTACACCGATCCCGATCTTCCGTCGAGAACTACCCGGAATTTGTATCCGGGTGAATCTGCGGTCGGCGGACACGATGGAGATCTGAAGAAGTTTGCACGAGTGATGCATAAACTGGCGTACATGGACGATCTACCTTTCTTCCTTCCGATGCATCGAGTGGCTCTTGGGGCGGCAAGAGAGAGGGGGGAAGAGTTAATCCAGACAGCGGAAGACTATGCCAGCTGGTCGGAGGATGTTTATCTCAGCAAGAATTAGTCAGAGACTCTTACCGACTACGGCAGATTACACGATTTTTCTGTTACATGAGGATCCTATCTAGCACCGGTGATGGCGTATCAGCTTCCCACAGCTCAGAGGAGGTCAGCTGCCAGTGTGTCAACTCCGAGCTGTAAGATTGTTCTGGAAACAAACGCGTGTTTTCGACTTTTCATTTGCCGAGCTATCCTGCTATGCCCTTATCGGTGTTCATTAGACGATTCGAAACTAATGGATGCTTTCGACGAGGCTTGCCAGTCAACCTCGATCATATTGGTTCCTTTCGTTTTCAACCCCTTGGACCTATCCACTCTGACTCGATCAAGATCATTGCTGGCGGTTTGCCCGTTGTCACAACCGTGTCTGAGTTATGCGCCCAACTATACGCAATCCTATGGTTTGTTGTCCCTATCATGTCTGATATCCATCGATGTGCTAACACTATCTCTCAGCGTCACATTATCTTTTTTGGAGAAACAGGGTCTGGCAAAAGCTCTGTTATCAACCTCCTCCTCGGGGGTGGCTATGCACGCGTCTCAGGCGACACTCGACCATGCACTAAAGACAACGACTGTTATGAGACCTCGCTGTCTGGTCGAAGGTATTGTCTTTGGGATACTCGTGGTCTCGGTGAGGGTCGCAGTAACTTTTTTCGAGCCATCTGGGGAGGAGGTTCGGAAAAAGAACTCAAGAAATTTCTAAAAGAAAGGCACCGCAAAAGCGAGATCGATCTCCTCGTGTATTGCGTTTCGGGATCTAGGGCGACCAATGCATTGGTGAAAAATTACAACAAATTTTGCATCATCTCGCGCCGGTTCGCTGCCCCGGTGGCCATCGTGGTGACCCGTTTGGAGAGGGTGGAGAATATGGAGGACTGGTGGAGAAGAAACGCTTCTGCTCTCGGCCAGCTCAAAATGGATTTCGATGAGCATGCATGCATCACCACCTTTACAGGGCCTCACCATGAGGAATCCAAGGAGAAGCTTGAGAGGTTAATCGCTAGGGATTATCGTTGGAAACCAAAAGAAAGCGGATCTTATTTTGGTTCTCCCGTCCAAATATCCACCCAATCTGCGCGGCCACACCACGAGAGAAGGGTGGGTTGGAGTTATTTGAAGTCGAAGTACAAGGGCAACATCGATGACGGGACTCCCCACCCTCTCGAGAGGAACGATTCCGGCCCTTCCACCGTCGTTCCTTCCACAAGAGATTCGGTTGGTTATATATCCAAGTCTGCTACGGATTCAGTGCCGCCAACTCCCACTATCATACCTCCGACCCCTCGCAGGTATAGGGATAGTATCAATGACGACAGTCTCCATCCTCGCCAGAGAAACGATTCCAGCCTTTCCACCACTTTTTCTTCCCCAAGAGATTCGCCGGTTGGTTATATATCCAAGTCTGCTACAGATTTGAACGATCTGGCTATCCCAAATTTAACTTCGACTGTTAGAAGAAGGAAAAGCTTTGCTACCGAAAGTGGTGCTTTTGGAGATGTCTGGGAGTGTGACTTGCTCTCAGGTGGATCCTCTCGAAAGGTTGGCTCAGTTTCTGGAGTCTTCATGTCCATGCTGACCAGAATGATCAGGTTGCAGTGAAAGCGGTCAAGACCAAACCCGATGAGATAGAGAATCACCTAAAGGTGAACATTTTTGTCTCCAATATCGTAAAATGAGGATGAATCATTTATTTGTTTCAGAAACTCCGCAGAGAATTGAAGATTTGGTGGGGATTGAATCACAGGAATATCGTCCCACTACTCGGTATCGTGTTGGATTTTGGACACCTGCCGAGCATGGTCAGCCCGTGGTTTTGCAACGGGTCTCTGTACAAGCACCTAACGGATCACCATACGTTACATCCGTCCGAGAGACGCCGTTTGGTGAGTTTAATTGCGACTCAGACAGCCATGTGCTCAACAATTTTGCACAGCTTCGAGATATTGCAGCTGGTCTGAACTATCGTAGGTACCAATTTTACAGTTACTATGATTGTAGGTCACTCATACTACTCCCATAGTCCACAGTCAGGACATCATACATGGCGACCTTCATAGTGTATGTCTCTTCGCAGAAACGAGGTTCTGGGGGAACTATTGATTGTTCTTCGGTAGGGCAATGTTCTGATCGATGATGATGGAACCGCGTGCCTTACAGATTTTGGTCTCTCTTTTGTCGACGATTTCGTTCGAACTTCATACTTGAACTCTAGCATCTGCGGTAACGTGGTGTTCGCAGATCCCGCACTGGTCAGACGAGTATATGATTCACGGGTCATAATCTATCCTACGAAGCCCTGTGATGTTTACTCATTCGGGGGACTCATGTTGCACGTTCGTATAAGATATTTTATTACGCGACCTGCGTCTAATACTTATCTGATAGGTGCTGTCCGGGAAGATGCCATATGCCGAACTTCGTCCAAATTCCATCCATATGACTGTTCTGAACGGAGAACGACCCCAGATACCAATCAATATCACCCCTCAGGACAAGCATTTAATTCGAAGCTGTTGGGATCACGACGAACACAACCGTCCGTCGGCTGTCACGCTTCTCACCATATTTAACAGGTAACAAAAGCCTTGGTGTGCGCTATACTGGCTTTTTTTTGCCATCCTGCTCTCTTGTTGATTCAGCATCCATGTAGAAAGCCGATGTTCATTCGTTGCATCATTTCATTTCATTTTTTTTTCTCTTCCGTCTTGCCATGCAGTATGTTATCAATCCATGTCGTTTGCTATTAGTAGTACTACTTGGATGCTGTACAAACTACTTCGCAGTCAGCTTCCCACATCCACGCCGTCTGATTCACTGACCAATATCTCATAATTCTCACTACGTTGCATCGTAGCGGCGCGCATGCGCCATGTCCTCGACTCCATCTATGTTTGCATTGAGTGTTGAAGGTAGCCATTGTAAAGTCAGAATTCCCACTGCACATCTTGCTCGGCCAGTGTGAGCCTTGCAAGCAAGATAATGATTTTTTGGTCTTATGTTCAATAACCTAAAATCGTATGCTTCTGCATTTCACTAGCTAGAATTTATCTCACGACACACTCCTCCACCTATCTCACGCCGCACGCGTGTACTGTATCTTCGAGGTCTTTCACGACGACATGCACTTGGGCACATTTGTGACCCCTAGATCTTCGGAAGAGGATGAGCGCAAACAAAGATGTTGAGAGAATGGTAGGGTAGTGGCAGGTCGTAACTCTACAATCAGAACTACTGTGCAAAAACAACTAGTATGTATCGAGCATTACTAAGTTGTCGGCCTATAAAAGCTGTGCGAATCCAATTCGTGGTGACACGGTGTTGAAATCAAACACGGTATAGAACTGCTGCAGGAAGATGGTCCCGATCGACCAGAAATCTTCGAAGTCACGGTCAGCATGGGAAGAGGAAATGATGATTAGAAGAATCTCACGATTATTCTGCAAAGACGCAAATCCGCTAAAGCAAGTTTGCGAGTAAAACGCAATCTGTCCCTTGTTAAGGACCTTGGCAGGCAAGAAAAATTGATGTCCACCAATGATAAAAGTCATGGAGGGAAAAAACTTGCATGGGACTACACGGAGTCAATCAAAAGTACAAAAATCGATCTGAGTCGAAACTCACACGTGTAATAACCACCCCCGCCCTTGAATGACTTACCGTTAGCCGCCCGGTGCAGAGCCAAAACTCGCTGCCGATCACCAAGAATGAGGCTGGAACTAGTGTCGATGATGGCGGGTACATCTGTCAGAACTATTTTTCCGTTGACTTTGATGTTATCTATGTTCAGGTGCCAGAGACCCTGAAAGGGTAATTTAAGTATGCATCCCATCTATACCGTCTAGCGTTTGCGCTCACTAGGGCCGGATTTGTTACAGGGGTGAAGACGAGGGTGCGATGAATGTAAAGCGCCTCGTTCGTTCCACCGACGTACAGCTCGCCTCCAGAAGAGGTGAGCTTGAGTGAAAATATTGGTTGAGACAGCTTTCCCTCATTGAAGAGTGTGTGAAACAGAGGGCTATGGCCATGAAAATGTGACATAGACGGGAAAGCCAATCCCAATACACCATCTGCAGGAAACTGAGATGCTTCCATATTTGGAGAGTATGTTGTTGCGGCACCGATGGTCTGAATGTCTGCCTATTCATCGGTTGGAAGTGATGATGTTCGCAAACAGTAAATACGTACGGTAAGACCAGCAATGGTCACATTGTCCGTGTATTGTTTACCACGGGTCATCCTACCATCTGAAAATAGTGCCGTAAAACCGATATTGAGGTCCACGTTGGTGATCGATGTGGTCTCTGTATTGAGGGTCAAGTCGGTGATGCGGGACGATGGGGGATCCCAGACATCAGAATGGCTTCTGCAGTTCTCATCACCGGTTACGGCTGGAACAAAGAGATCGCTGGGTCGCATAAGACGAGAGAGTAGATGGTACTGACGGAAAACACTTACCTGGAACCGGTGTTGAACTGGACTGAGGTGGAGACCAGAGTGAGTGGGTGTCACGAATGTACGGAAAAACTTACCGATGAAGGATTTGGGAGGAGTGCCGATCGAAATGGTCCCATACCACATTCTATCCATGTATTGTGTCAAATCAACGCCGGCTCCGTACCCGACCCGTTTCATAGCGGAAGGATGCGGCGTTCCCTCGTTCCCATCGGAACCATCCATGCCACTTGGCCCACGAATGATCTTGCTAAAAATGCGTGAGCGAAAACGATGCCTAAGGATATCACAGGTCGATTTACGCGTTATGTGATGTAGCATGAAATTCGCGCGCGTCGGTATCAGAGCGTCGCGTGAGTGGTATGGCTATACCATCACTTTTCCCCCTAGGATTAGGTGTTTGGGTGGCCAGAACGAATATAGCCACTGCGATGGCAACGATTGTGATCACCTTAAAGAACATTGGGTAGCAAATGTGGAAGAGCACAGATAGCATCGAGTGCGTGCGCCTGACTTAAATAATAGTCGGGATGGCATCACGTCTAGGAACTAACCGGATAACCATAATACTGATGAAGTACTTACATTCGGATCATCGAAACAAGTATGAGTGATGAGTTGACGAAAGAGTCTGGACCCACAAGACGGATTCAACCGAGAGCACTGTAACTCTAGTCTCTTGGTGGTGCATGTCACCGAGTCTTCCTCCAGTGCAAGGCGGTGTCGAGTTCGAGAACGGTGGCAACGGGACACGACAACGTGTTGTGGATTAAACTCAATCCTAGCTATTAGTCAGCTAGGAGGCGATAACAGAAGGGCGGTTGGTACCATCTATATCTTTCTTTCGATCAATGACTCTGGCTATGTTAGCGTTTCGTTGCAGAAGCAAGTAAGTTGTCACATTTTCACGTCACCCAGAACAGGTGGGTATAGCACTCGACCACCGTAGCGCCTCGCTACTACCCTCCAAGGCTCTTTCCCAGCTCAGCCAGAGATTGATTTCTTGGGAAGCAGCGACAGAAGACAAGTCTCGAGTGTGCTTTGTGACGGCCTGTAGTGCGGCCTACGGACTTGATCCACCCTGAGTTAACATGCCCGTGGAACGTGTTAAGGATTACGGTTGACTAGGTGATATGTGCGAGATGTGTGGTTTGCGACCCATCACTGTACGTGGAGGTCAGTAATGATCAACAAGGAGCAGAAAGAGGCAGATTTTGTTTGACGAGCGCTGGAACTTCTTTTCGCCATAGGTATAACGCAGTGAGCGTGGCAGGCCGACTAGTACATACTCATCTTGCTGTCACCCCCTTGCTAGCGCCGCGGGCACTGACGAATGCGCTGAACCAGCACTTTACTCCGCAACTGACGAGGGCATGGAGATGATCTTGCTGCGACATGCCGACGGTGTCGGCCTAAACCTTGCTTGCGGTCCAAGTTGCGGAAGGAGCAATGACTCGGACTTCAATGAATGAGAAGTAATGCTGGGACTCCCTGTCGATTCACGGTCTGAAAATATCGAGATGCTTCGCAATATTCTAATCATAAGAGAAGAAAAAAAAGGAAAACTAGACTTCAGCTTCAACCTAGTCTCGGTCACACCGGCACACGAGATTAACGGTCACGTGTTGGTGATTCATGGGATGATAGACATTGATAGAACCTTGCAAGCAAGGTGATTTCATTTTGGGGTAGAAACAAGGTGAACGCAGTCGTGGAATAATAGTGACGGAGCAAATGCCCTAGTCTCCTTCGCTCATGAGCCAGGATGCAAAGTTGTCCAAGCGTTTCTTTTCAACTTCGTCAGAATTCCCTTCAATATCATCCCCGGCACCGCTGCGTCTGAAGTGCTGCTTTCCGACATAAAGCGACGCCTCGATACGTCTCCCGGCGAAAAACCGACCATTCATTTTCTGCCGAAACGTTTGCTCAGAGCGTCCTATATACCCTCAGTCTAGGGAACTCACCAATATACATGCCTGAGCGCTCAGAGGATCTCTGAATTTAACGGTCATGA
Organism: Leccinum subgranulosum; assembly: GCA_038091575.1. NCBI lineage: Eukaryota > Fungi > Basidiomycota > Agaricomycetes > Boletales > Boletaceae > Leccinum > Leccinum subgranulosum. The sequence continues at coordinate 66,455 of JBBPOS010000084.1, read as the reverse complement.
TGCCTTCTGGCTCCTTCTATAAGTGTCAATGTATTTTTAGTGAGTGCCGTGTGCAGTAGCGAGATCACCCTACATCATACAATACCACGTTCGTCACTTCTCCTAACGTTGAGCACTCATCGCGAACATCTTCTTTGAGGTCGAGGAGGAGAGATGCATCTTCGTCAATTTCCTTCAAAGAGAACATATGCCTCAACACGACGACCCTGCTATTCCTGTTGGGCAAATTCAGGTTGTCTTCTTCGGTCTTCGCAGGTCCGAAACCATCTTCGTCGTCCCATTCTTGTAGTTTTCTATACACAAAGGTAAACGAGAGGTCGAGGCAACGCATACGTCGCGACTCACTTTTGCATTTTTCCAATCCGCCGTGTAGCCTTCTTCTTGTCGACCGTTCTCCGTGGTTGCGAGTGCCCCGTTGCATCCGCTCCTGTATGCTTATGCTTGAACTCGGCCCTCTGCACTCTCATCACCGTGGACGGTTCTCCTACTCTCAGCTCCGCGTCGTCGAGCAAAGTGAGGGCAAGCTCCACGCTCTCCTCCTTGAAGAACACGACCAGCGCCTCCCCGCTGAACGCCCCATCCTCCGTTGCGTACATCTTCACCTTGTGTTCGCCCTCGTCGTCCTCTTCGATCACGCCAAACCTGCCGAACCGCTCGACAATCTCCTCTACTCGTGTATCCAGAGGGAGATTCGTGACATAGACGGCCGTATTCTTGGACCGAGGTTGTTTGGCCTCCTCGTTCTTGCCCTTCTTAGCTGACGGCAGCCCCGGGAGAGGGGTAGCCGAAGTGTAGTCCTCGGGCTCTTTCCGTTTCTTGTTGCCACGCTTCAGCACGGGCGCTGCGGGAGTCTGGCATAGGGGAGATATATACGTTGCGGCACGCACATGGGACACCGGGGCAACCGTACCTCCTCATCGACGCCGACGACAGAATAAACCGCTTGTTGTTTGCGCAGAAGGTCCTCGTCGACCTGCAGGGAAGACGGGTGAGCTTGGACTCGGACGGAGCCTGAACGACACTCGGTAGTGTACGGGGTTCACTGACCACGGGCACCCACTGGGACTTGGTGGCGTCGTACTCGAGCTCATTGCCATCTTCCTGCTCGTATCTCCATGTCCCTGTCTCCTTCGAAAAATGGACGTGGTCGTCGTCCGCAAAGGATGGTGGTGGGAGATCCGACATACTACAGTCAGTGGTGGTCTCAGTGTATCCCGATCAAATCCCGATGACATAATGGATGCGGCTTATGTTGCAGTAAGTATGTGCTCCTTGTCAGCTCCTTCCAAACGCTGGTTTTCAACTACAACAAAACGTTGCATACCGGTGTTTCCAACCACATCAAACACACAGCTCGTCAAACATCGCGTCTGTCTCCGTGACTCCGAGACCGCAGCCCAGGTGGCCGAGTCGTTCGTTCCCGCTGGAACAAAAGACAAGGTAATCATCGAAGCATTTCCAGGTATGTACAGCGCGCCCTCCAATATATCGTGGACTGACAATCTTGTAGGCCCGGGGATACTGACGCGCGCCTTGCTCCAACTGCCGAGGGAACGGATACGCAAAATTATTGTGCTCGAGAATGCCGAGTGTTTTCTCGACAATCTCCGGGTGTGTATAGGTTTTACCATGTTTTCTTGACATCCTCTGAACTCACTCAGCCACTCCAAACGATCGATTCCCGTGTGCGAGTCCTACCATGGGACGGATATGCTTGGAGCACCTATCGCAATCTAGAAGCCGAGGGCCATCTGCAAGATGTCGAAATTTCTCGCTGGCAGGATCGTACGTTCAACTTGGGGATCCCTCGAGTGCTTCACCTCATCCTGACCCTTGTTTTTCCTAGCTGATCCCCAGCTTCGTTTCATTGCACACCTCCCGACCTCCATATATGGCGAGCAACTCATTGCACAACTGTTGCGACTGGTGCCCGACCAAGGCTGGTTATTCCGCTATGGCAGAGTTCCCATGAAGTACATCATGCACGACTTTGTATGGGAGGTACGTCCGACATTTAATACGCTCCCTCTCAGCTATCTCTCATGCGTTCTTAAAGCGAATATCAGCAAACACGACTGATGCTGTTAAGCTGAGAAATCGGTGCAAATTATCTGTGATTGCTGAGGCTGTTGCCTCATTCCAGGAGGTCATCGTTCCAGACGTCCTTCAACCATACGAAGATCACTTTTGGCCACCGACCATTGCCACCGCTGAAGGGCGTTCAAAGAAAAACCGGAAAAATAGAAATATGGTGGCCATTACATTGGATCCATTGTCGGAACAGGTATTATCTTTGATCCTCTGTTGAATTGAGACTAACAGATATGATAGATCATAGAGAAAGGACTTCTCGACAAGTGGGACTTTTGCTTGCGCAAGTTATTCGTCCTCAAGTCGACTCCACTCAAGCGCGCTATCTCGTATGTCACAACAGCTTGTTTGATCCCGGTCACTCATTCTCTATTAGTCATCTGGCCCCTGGTGCATCGACCTTGCTGGCCATGCTGGAAAACGGCTCTGGGCATCAACCTATCGACACTTCCAAGCTTGTGCGTGAGATGAACGTGCAAGACTGGGCGGCACTTGTGCAAGCATTCCATTCGTGGCCGTTTGCACCCGAGGTTAATTCCCAACTACAAAAAGCTAGTTATAAATGCTCACATTTTCATGACTTAGGATTTGCTTATAACCGATTCATTTTCTCGCGACGAGAGAATATAGGAACTACATTATCCGACTGCATCAGAACACAGTCCTCTCTCGACAGCTATCGGACAGCAAGTTGAATTGTTTGGCTCATTTATTACGCACGATCAATCTTACCCCGTTCAGTATATGTCCTCGTAGTCTTCCCCAATCTCTAGGAATCGACGAATCTCTTGAGGGTCGACGCCGTTCTGCCTGGTAAAATATGCGAGAAGAATCGAGTAATTGTCTGGGAACATCAACGGCTGCCCCTCCTTTGCACATGCCCATCACTGACCAGTCCACCGCACAGCAGCTTCATGTGCGAGCGTGATCGCTCTTCTCTTTTCTTCTACCTTGGCTGGATCGCAAGCGCCATACGTCTCGAGCTCCTTCTCAAGCACCGCAATTTCTTGCTTGGATTCCGCAACCTTTTGAAGGGCGGCTGTTCGAGCTGCCTATGCGGACAAGACGATTCGAACGCAACGACAGGAGATACACACAAGGACGCACGCTCTCGGGTCGCAGCGCCCTTTCGTGGTCAAGCGCAGCCCTCAGTTCTGTGATCTCATGTTCGTGGTTCTTTTGGATGTCTTTGGCCTTCTCCAACCTGTTTCGTAGCTAGAAACAAATTTGAGCTGAGCAAAGACGCGCGCGAGGGCGCAGGGACAATTCATTGGCATTCAGTACGTACTATGCTTCCTCGTTGAGACGGAAAACTCCAAAAGACTTGCAGCCATTTCGAGAAGTCAGCGCATATATGCACCCCCAAGTTGGACTCCTTACTTACAGTTTGAGGACCCGATCTTGTCGCCCTGCACCAAGCCGTCGTCGACGAGAGACTGTAGAACTTCCTTGACGGACTGCGAGACTGAACCAGTGGTCACGAGCATGTGACATCATCATCGCGGATAGAGGTCTCACCGATGCCTTTAAGCTTCGGACCGAGTTTCTCTAGTTCCTTGAGCTGTGAACACGGTCAGCGGAATCGGGACTTGAGACGAGACGAGAATATCACGACGTACTTGATAAAAGTCTTTCTGCCTCAAAACTCGTCAACGGTGTATCGCGAAGTGAAAGTCAGGGACTTACTGATTCGTGAAATATCTCGAGCAGCTTGACGCGCTTGTCTTCGGCGGATAAACCTCGTGGTGCCTGCAACAGTCAGCATGTGGAACGAACTCTTCTGCAGACTCGGTTCGCGTACCATTATGTTGGGGTTAAGAGGAGAAGGACGCGACACGCGCGCGCCATCCTCTGATTTTCTGATCACATGACCTACATCTTTTAAATTGGTGTCCAAATAATATTTATGCAACACTTTCTCGGATGCCCATGGGTAACAGAATGAACTCATATTCTGGATGTAATGAAAGTAGTAACCGTAACGTTGGTATCGACCAAACCAAGAAGAATGAAAACAAGCTCCGAATCTGGTAGAGGCGGAAAGAGCGCTTATGGAGTGGAACAGTGATCGTACAGGAACAGAGCGTGAAGAGCGCGAAGCGAGGTCATGCAATCATAGTCCAGAGCAAGGTTTGAATGAGAGTCTGAATGGATTGGAAAGGTAAAGCATTGTCCCAGAAAGGAGTGTTGGTTGTCGAGTTGTACCAGATAGGATATGGTCGATGGAAAAATCATGTATATGAGACGATCAATGTCAGCTCGTGGCATGAAAATATACAAAAAGAAAAAGAAGGTCGAGAGTATACATACATCACCGTCAACGCAAACACGTAAAGGTAACGATATGATGGTACTAGTAGGAACATCAGCACAGAGGGAAGTCGTCACCGGATTAGGTCATGTGGTAGTTGTGCTTGCGAAGGGTAACGATATGACACGAATTCCCGATCCTGCTCGACTCGTTCCTCGATAGCTTTGCGAGAGGCAACAGACAGCCGAGGTCCAAGTCGGGACATCGAGTGAGTGCAAGAAGTGGCGAGATGGTCATCCTGTGCCACGTCGAAGACGGGAGATGTCAGGCGTGGGAACTCCTGCGCACTGTAGCCATTCGTATCCAAAGGGGCGGCCGACTTTCGGCCCAACAGCGTCGCTAGGCCAAACTTGCTCTTCCGCTTGGTAGGAGTGGGAGGTACAGCGGGGTTCTCCTCGATATCTCCAAGACGACCGAGAGACCTCCGAGATACGCCGAATTCACTATACATCCCGTTGGGTATCCTATGACCACCGTTTGCTGGTATCGTCTGGATACCTAGATTAGGACGTGTCCCAGTGCCGCTGAACGATTGCCGCCTTGATTCACTCCGGAACGGTGCATGGGGTGGTGCAAGATCTTGCGCATCTTGACTAAGATGGCGAAGATCATACGGCGAGTACAACGTCTGTGGTCTTGGTTCTCCGCCCCCAGCGTATTGCGGTCGAAGCTTCACCTCTCCGGGGAGCGGAGGTAAAGACTTCTCTCTAGAAAGTGATACTTGTGGACGCGAAGCAGCTGACTTGGGTAACGTCATCCCATTGGCGGAGGTAAAAGTGGTTTGTTGAAGCTTTTGGCGCATATCTGGCTCGGATGTAACAGGGTGGATAGCCACCCTCAGTCTTCCATTCTCATCCGGGGAAGTGTCATGTGGTTCCTTCTCGTCTGTTTGGCCACTGTTCTTCCGGTCATTGCCGTCACCATTGCCGCCTGAGGGGCGGGAAGAGGTCGGTGACGGAAGAAGACTGGTTGGAGCTGTGGAAGGTGACATACCAGCGGACGAGAATCCACCATTTCGCGGCGAGGCCGTTGAAGGTAACGAGGTTGTCGACGCATGACGGCCTCCGGCACCGCCGAGATGATCTCCGCCGCGTTCGACCAGATAAGACAACGGCGGAGGTGGTGCCAAGGGAGAATCATCGTCATGGCGGTCCATAGATCGGACAGAGTCACGAGGGATAGCTTGGGGTTCATCTTTGTGTGCTGCGCCTCCCTTGACGAGCTTCCAGATCTTGGCGAGGCCAGTGCGCTTCTTCTTGGGTTTTTCGTCGGTCGCTGTTGCGGACATATCTTCCTCATTTGTGGCCGGTTGCCAAAGTTGGCTGTGCCTTTGAGTGCCTACCGTGCTTCTTTGGCCAGTTGGGGAGCGAAGATGAGAAGGATTCGCTTCGCGTTGCAATGCCACACTACGAAATGATAACTGATGAGACGCGAATTGCATGAGCGTGAAATGAATACGCACTGCATGTCAATCATACTTCCTGACATTCCTGAAGGTGCCAGGCTGTCCTGGCTTCGCCAGGCAGAGCTCAAATTTTTGAACCCAAAGAAGCGCGACCGCCTCGGTGATACAGAACCGCTATGTGCATCCGAGAAAGATGCTGTTTGGGAGTACATCTGCCCCAAACTCGGCTGAACCTCGATGGGAACTGTCAACGAGCTTGCGGGCCTCATGCTGATGGCAGAGTATCTTGAGCTCTGCGCCTGGCCAATGCCACTGTCTGTGTGGGGTGCCAGGCTGTGTGCCGAGTAGAGCGACGTGACATCGACCACCGATCCGCGAGACGACTTGCGCGGCCTACTACGCTCACGCTTCCCATTTTTTCGTCGGCGCTCTTTCTCCTCCTTTTCCTCACGTCTAACATTCACGTGTTCGACAATGAGCCCATTATCAAGTAGGGTAATGTCACGAGACGAGCTACGAATGTGGTGTGTACCAGTCCCAATGGGAGTGGTGGTGGTGGTGCGAAGTGGTTTGAGCTTGAAAGCGCTATCGTCGACCACAGTAAGATCGTAGGCAGAACGACGAAGTTGAGTGTACGTGTCACGAATGCTGATTTCGAGCTCCATGGATTCCTGCATTGCACGAGCATGAGCCAGAGCTTCGGCTTCAAGCAGGGACCTTTGAGCCTTGATATAGGTCTCAACAGTCTGCTGCCTGGACGCTGGCTCCTTGGGTGTCTAAAGCCAAGGGCCATTAGTATCCTTGCAACGCCAAAACAAAGATATACTCACCATCGTAGTCCATAGTTTCAAATTTTGCTCTGTCAAGCGCCCACCTTTGGCTCGAGGTCTAGAAGAACATTCAGAAGGCAGAGTTCCTGAAACTTCCTCTTCCTCTTCTCTTCTCAACAACTCTTCAAAGAATGTGTCACTTTCCCTGTCCCATATGCCAGGACCCACGACGACAACGTCGGCCATGTCCTGGTCTCTCATTGCGCATTCCACACATACTTCCTCTTGCTGTTGTGGAGGGTTTGGGGAGAGAATCGGGTTAATTGGGTCGGGAGTGGCAGCAGCGGGAGTGATATAGGTGGGATGTTGGGGATACACACGTGGGTTTGATGATATGGGAATGGCCAAGGCAGGGCTATACGGCCTCGAGGGCGCCAAAGCATTCGCAGGGGATAGTTTGGTAGCCGCGGTAGCGTCGGGGGGAGGATAAGGTGACTGACGCATGACCGCGGGATAAAGGGAAGAGGGTAGTTCACGAGCGCCGCTTGGCGGCGAAGGGGGAGGCTGTGCAAGCGACTCTCCGTAGGACTTGAAAGAGTCGTTAAATAGCTTTGAGTCGATGAAATTGGAACCGTTGAGAAGGGGAGTCACTGTGCCGCTGCCTTGATAATTGGTGTTGTCATCGAGGCTAAATCGTTCTACGGGACGACGGGTGCTCCCTGAGAAGGCGTAAGAGACGGCGGTGGCGGGAGGTGGACCGTCGGCGGCAGGATGTGACATGTCATGCTTTTCGTCGTTGCGAATTCGTTTCTCGTTGGAGGAGTCAACGGTCTGCGGTCCGGTGAGGCCTAGAACCGAAGGAAATCTTTGGGCATTTCTGGTGATGAGATTGGGATCATCCCGGGCGTGTGTATCGCCGGCGGTGAGAATCATGGAAGGGGTTCCGTTTGTTGGTTTTGAGTTGAGAGAGAGGGTGGGATATCTATTGTCTTTGAAATCGAGATCCGAAATGGCAAGACCGTGCTGAAAGAAATTGAAGTGGAGGTTGGGGGTAAGATTCGGGGAAACTGTCGAATCTTGTCGCGCGGGTTGAATGGTTGACACCGTGGCCATCGCCAAGTCGGAGATAACCTGGTCCTTGAGAAGACTTCGAGGGAAAGAAAGTAAAAATGAGAAAGCAAAGTTAAACCTTGGAATTTGTGGGAGCGCTGGTGCCTCAGACGGGGGAGGCACGACAGAACTTGACGGCTCTGCCGACTACGCCTGCACTGCGCGAGCGTTCGAGTTCTTTCAGTAGACTAGAATCTGGGCGGTGCTGGGCAACGCGTTCCAGTATTATTTCCCACGCCTTAGCCAATAATTAATCTGCAAGTTTACTATCGTCGGCTACTCAGCGTGCATCAGGGTGGCAGTGATGTGACCCCGGGTATCAGGACAGGTTCTTCCACCCACGCCATCACCGCACACCGTACCTGCGGCGGCGCACGGAATGTAAATGTAAGTATAGAGCAACCTTTGTCCATCATGTCTGGAGATCTCCGATACCACCTACAATGTCCGGGTCACCCGGAATTAAATATTCTTCATCCGTCTCGCCCAACTTGCCATTCTTTGGTGACATTACTGCTAATCATTAAGTAGATCCAGGTCCTTCGCGTCAATGTCGAACATTCGAGCAAGTAGTCTAAGTTGCTTCTCCAACAGATTGTATTGCTTTCCATTCAGAGACGTCATGTCTAGTCCATCGTCTCAACTGCGTCAACTCGTATTGTTCCTGTCACTAGTTCACAGGCCGCGAAAGCAACTGGATGCGTCAACGACCTCGAAGAGTGTGGACGTTGACATACCACCCTGCAAGAGAACCACAACTCTGATAGGCACGTACACCTTCCTGGTCAATCACTTGGTGATAGAACATCGGACCTCATTTACCGAGCCCAGGCGGATCCTTTTATGCAGGTACCCCAAGTCTGACTTCGCGAGCGTACTTAATCATCTGCAGTAGATCTTGCTTATTGGTATGCAAAAGGAGGGACTGACGACTGGTCTGCCGGATAAACCCGAGTCGTGGCACACTTACTACTATCTGCGTTGGGAAGCCGACCAGATAATATTTGTATCGTGACGACCTTCGATAACCATGGGCATTTGAACGTACGGTAAGTCGCACAGAATATACTCTGGTGTCACTTCACTCCCCCGATACCTACAGGACAATCCGAGCCATGACGGCAACTCTGCAGACTCTAGCGGTCCCCACACCATTTGAGACCGTTTCACGGTGAACGTTCGCCGCTGCCGACATGGCGGAGACTCTTGTCCTGGACATTCTTGTCACTCCATCAAATCTTCGGAAGTAATAGTAACATGGACGATCACGCGGATTTCATACCTCTAGCTGAGACGCAATCGCATGCTGGTTGGCATTGGATCCTCGAAAGGAAACGTCCCTTATCCCCCCCAGGAACGTAGCAATTCATCCCGCCGGTTACGCGCACACACGCACGGGCACACGCTGAGCGGAAATCAAGGATCAGCGTGGAGTCGTGGATCGTGATGTTTCTTCTTGGCGTTTCGAACGCGACTCCCCGGGGGCAGATGGAACCTGTCGTGCGAAATCCCACACGCTGGCGTTGCCCACGATAACCGGCTGAGACATGGTCCGGTGCTCGTGCTCGTGCTTGGCATTCGTCTGGAGCCAATTGACGAGTTGGTCGGTTTGTTTCGCCAGAGCTGTTTTTAGGGAGGGTGGGGATATTCTCTGCGGCGGTATTGCCGATAAGCTTGACTCCATTGTCACTTGCTCGTAGGACCACACAAATATCCATGCATTATGAGCGAGTGTACACATCACCTAATCCCCCCAACTTACGTTCCTGGTGCATAGATCTAACTTCTCACGACGGATTGAACACATACAACCACGTCTAGTCGAATGCAACATTATTAACACTGCTAGAGCTTGGTCTATGACCGAGCCCGACAAATCTAGCGTAATAGCAATGAAGGTATACATTATCGTCCTGACTCCGTCCTCTGAACCAACCTCGCAAACAAATCGACCAAAATAATGCCGCCAAACCCAACCCCGCATCATACACGCCTCAGCGAGTCTTGCCAACCCCCTACCGTATCCGTCCCTCATCCACACTAACGAGCTGCCGCCGAGCGTTAAACCCAGCCTGACTCTCCATCCTTGCGATCACTTCCATAGCCGCGTCGCGCGTAACATCGATCGTGGATCTCATACCGAGACTCCGAGCGCTTGGAACCTCTACATGGCTTGCGACCACCGAGGCATATCGCTGACGAGGCACGAACTCGGGAATGTCGCGTATATTCCGAAGTGGTAGAATAGATCTAGCCGAGAGTGGCCCTGGAGGTTCTTTAGCGCTCGACGGTGGTACTACTCCGACCGGCGTAGCTCCGCCGCCGAGCTTGCAATGGCCCGGGAGGCCGGACAATGGACACTGGGATATTCCCGAACCCGATGGCCTCTCTGCGCAAATGTCCGAAGCCTGTGATGGTGACGATGGCTGCACAGTTGCGCGACTACGACGGACTTGCCTCGCGCATTTCTGAACAACCCCGGTTGCCCACTGTTGTATATCCTCGTGGGTGAGAGCACGGGATGTCGCAGAAGCTTTGATATCACTATCGGAGGTATCGTCGTTGGACGACACCTGCATGATCATGCTGATGTCCGCCGCAGAATCTTCCGAGAACAAGAAATCGCCATAGATATCAAGAGGAGCAGACGTCGTCTTTCTGGATGCAAGGAGGTTCAGTTCCGACTCGCTATTGGAATTGATGGCAGCAATGAGGTCTGCTCCGAGCATATGGGGAAACACGCTTTCATCCTCTGAGGACCCGCTGGAATACTGGGATTCGCTGTCTGACTCCGAGTCGCTGTCAGATGTGGAAGACCCATCGTTTGCATCATTCATGTATTCACGGGTGGTAGACCTGCGATTGCGAATGCCAGCACGAGCAAGTATACCAGGTCGGCGTCGATGGATCGGTTTTTTTCTTAATCGAGTCCGTTTGTGTACTGTTGGGGGTTCTGGTAGTGATGTCGGTCCATCTTGAGCTGGAGCTGTTTCGGAAACAAAAGTCGTCCCTGCCATTGATTTCCCTCTGCGCTGGACCTCAGTAAGGAGGGGAGTGCACCAGTGGCCTTCCCATGTGGTGTAGCTAGCTCGTGGTTTGACTCCCTCGAGCAACATCTTCGGGTTCTGGACGAGGCGCGGGAGCGCCGGTGGAGATTGGTTGGCATGTCCACCACCAATGACTCGACTTCCAAAGCAGGGTCTAGCCGGTACTAATGGGCCAGAGGGATACCGTCTGATGACCGACTGAGGAATGAACTCCAGGCTTTCTGGACGTTGCTTCTCGAGCTGTATAGTTATTGATGGTATCATAAGTGGCATAGCGGAGGAGAGATAGTACTCACATCATCTTTCGAACCACGTTCATTCTGGCCGCTTGAGACAGTGTCATCATGGGCGACGAAAACATCTGGAAGATGTAAGATAGCATCAACCACAGCGGGGTTACTCCGATCTGGCACTTCGATTATAGTAGGCGCTACATGTTGATTTGTAGTAGATTCCTCGAATTGTCCGCAAGCAGCCACAGTATATTTTTCTTGGAGATCAGGGCTGGATAAGCTAAGCTCGGTTGAATCGAAAAAGGCGACCTCCGCCTCATCTGGAACAGGAAGTGGAATATGAAGAGCGCTCCGGCCCTCCCGCGTCAACAGAGAGTTGGATCCAACGAGGTTTTCACGATCCGGGAAGGAATAGACCTGAGGAGGGGCTTGATCGTCGTCTGTTTGGTCGGCTGGTAGCACTAGGGGTAGCACTAGGGTGGTGTACGACGCGACCTTGGAGTCGATATCCAAACACTCCAAAGGTTCTGCGATCGTGGACTCGAGTGTTGTACTGGAATCGAGAGGCAGACTCTCGCATTCTCTGTCGATAGAGGATGCCAAAGTAGGGACCGGACTCTGCGCGTTGCGTATGCTATCGAGTAGCGGCTGTCGCAAGTGGGGAAGAATGATGGCGATGTTTGCGAGTGTCAGTCCGATGCTCGCGATGCCGCTCAAGATGCGGGAGTCGGGGAGCGTCAACCCCAACATTACAAGAGACGGCGGAGAAGCCATGCCCGTCTTGTGTAGCCATGTTGTAGTGGGTGCGAAACTGTAAAGACCTGCTCTGCAATTATTCATTGTTGTGAATCAGTGGACAGAATGGACATCGGCGTGGGCGGTAAAGGAACGGCGGGCCTGGCGGACACAAGGATACAAACGAAAGATGTCCATTCACAATAGGCGTCATATCACGTGCTCGAGAATCAAGTTGATCACGCGCATCAATATTTGCTCTATGGGTCGATGAGTTGAATCGGTTCAATTCGACCATGGTATGCTCTCACATTCATTGACGACTCCCCAGATCCACTCTGTAGTGTGATACAACATCCCTCTGTCTCATGATTGGATGTTGACACCAGTGACCAAATACTAGGTGGTGTGCCGTCGAGGCTTGCATGGGTAAGTGAAACGGGGGCGTGCGGTGGAAAGGAAAGAAGATCAAACATAGAAAACCCATATACAGAATTGGTGGTAGTCTATGTTCAACGGTCCATTGAGTGTCTACCCTCTCTCCGCTCGCGAAGCCGAGTTATTTGCGGTACCTAGGGATAATGAAACACGATGAATGAGAATAGAGATAAGAGACGTACCACAACACGCTCTTCCTGTTTTTCCTCATTTTCCGCTGAAGCTGAAGCATGCCGTAGAGAAGAGCCTCGGCAGTAGGCGGACAGCCGGGGACATAGATGTCGACCGGGACGATACCTAGGAGGACGAGTGAGGGCATGGTAGAAGAAGGGGGGAAAGGTGCATACGATCGCAACCCCTGACGACGGCATAGGAATAGTGATAGTAACCGCCGCCATTGGCGCATGAACCCATAGAGATGACCCATCTTGGTTCTGGCATCTGGTCGTAAACTTTTCTCAAAGCGGGTGCCATTTTGTTGGTGAGGGTGCCAGCGACGATCATGATGTCGCTCTGACGGGGAGTGGCACGGAACACGACACCAAGACGATCTTGGTCATATCTGGCGGCGGCCATGTGCATCATCTCCACGGCACAACAAGCGAGACCAAAGGTCATTGGCCACATCGAGCTCTGCCGGCCCCAGTTGACGATTTTGTCGAGGGTGGAAAGAACATACTCTGGCAAAAAAAGGGAGGTGAGGGACGCGAACGGGAAAGACCTGACCGGAAGACGCACCGGACTTGTTACTGGGTGTTTCGAGACTGAGCTGATTCGAGCCACGGATGGCGAGGGAGGTGATAGGTTCAGTCGGAGAGGTGGAAGAAGTGGGTATGGGCTCTAGTGCACGGGTAGGATTTGAGGTGTGCACCAAACGGGAAGCTACGGGCGAGTGAGCGACGAGAAGACGCGGTTGAGCGGACATACCAAGCGCAGGGCGGAGTGCTGCAGCACGTGAGACTGAAAAGGGATGTGAGCAGAGGCGTACATATGGAAATGGCAGACACGACGGACCTGCAGGTGCTCTGAGGGCAGCGACTAGTGACATTTGGTCAGAGTTGGGAGAACTCAGCGGAAGCAATTCAGAAGATGAGCTTTCCCACAAAACACACCCCCCGCAGAGGGGTGTGATTGAAAATGAAATAACCCCTGATTCTCATTTGGATAGTACGGTCGTGTCCAGAGCGAACATGCCTGAAAATGGCGATGGTCGACATGTGCATGTGTGCGAGCCAAGGTCGCGTTGTGTGCCCTCGATCACGCCAGCTGAGTGTGCCCAGGCAAGGCTCTTCCTCTCCGTTCCCTTTCTCACGAAACAACCGAGCTAAGTTAACCACAGGGGCCCTTTGTGTACGTATAAAACCTTTTTCGACCCTTGTTCATTTTTTTTTCCTGTCTCTCTCTCTTTCCCCCTTCTAGCCACTCATTGCCATGCTCGCCCTCTTGAGGCCCGCTTCAAAGCAGCCAGCTTCTTCCACTACCGCAGAGCAGTATGCAGACGTCGTCACCGCGTCCACCTCGGACACCGTGGTCACCGCGTCGGACTCCGTCCAGGATGCCCCTGCACCCGGCGCGTCTGACCCCAGACCCTCCTCCGCGTCCTTGCCCACAATTGACTCCACACCCACCATCCATGGTCCTCCGGTAGACGCACCCGAGACAACCCCCGCCAAGCCCCGACCCCCTCCCATCGCAACATCCCTAGCCCCTCCTTCTCCGGTGATCGCTCAGGGATCCGCGATATCTGTCCATACACAATCTACCACCTACGGTGACCACCCCATGCAGAGCCAAAGCCAGTCTGCGTTACCTTATTCCCCCTCCGGCCCAAATTCGACCGGTAAAGACCCCCGTCGCTTTTCCTTCCCCTCCTTCTCCTTTCTCCGTCCCGACTTAAAGCGGAGCAAGAAAGTTCCACCCCCTCTTCAGACCAAAGCTACTTCCGTCCTCAAGGTTTCTCAAAAAAAGCCTAAGCCTGCTCGTTCACTTTCAGTCCTCATAGTCGGAACCGCAGCTTCGTCAGAAAGGCGCGCAAAGGATTCCGCTACCGTCGTTCGCTCGGTCATCATCGGTAACCATAATGATGCTCCTCAACCTGGGTCGCGCAAGGCAAAATCGCCTTCTAAATATGATGTAGCCCGTGTCAAGGCTCAGCTTCTTGACCCCAAGGCCGCTGCCAAAGTGATATCTCATCTTAGGACACTTCCCGCTATCCCAGACGACACCACAACCCATACCAACCCCATTCATGCAGTCTGTCTTAGTATGTCAGAAAATGATCTCCATGATCGGTATTTTGCCCAACTCCAGTCCGTTGCAACAGCCTCTCTTTCAACTGTCTCCACCGTCCTAGCCGATGTGCATCTCGTTAATCTCATCACTGCCCCTAACATGGGCATTGGTGCACCCGTCACAGCTCAGGGCCTCTTCGCTGGCGCACTTCCGACTCCCGAAACAGTCATCGAAGGCATCGAACAGATTACACCACAGCTTATGGCATTGGGTTATGCTACAGGAAAATCTATACTTCCTGACCACAAGGGTGTCGTCGTGCCGGTAGACAGGATATCCGCACTTACGTGTCAGTCATTCCATCCTTTTCGTAATTCCGTTCGTGTTTTTACTTGCAACAACAGATTGGTGGGGTTTTGAGATTTGCCTTCCTCCTCCAACCATCGCCCACTTGGAAGCAGCCGAGTCCCCCGGCTCCGCGCTCCTCAACCTGCTGACAGCTCTCTCCTTGCTCAACGAGGGTGTGCGCGAAATTGTCCCGTTCATTCGTTACATTGCCCAGTTTGTACAAACCGAGTGGTCTCTGATCAAAAGAGCAGACGAGGGCAAAGGTGTCGTTTGCACTGCAACCTGGCTTTTGCCCGTTGCATTGGTTCCCCGCCCCTGGGACTTTACCGACCCGCCACCCAAGCCAGAAATGGGAGTTCCAGGACAGAGCACACCGGCGTCCCCATCCATTCAACGGTTCTCTACCACTCTGACGACCCCAAAACCTTCCACGGAGGTCCCCAATGGTGCTCCCCGTTCCTCGTCTGCTTACTCCACTGAAACTAAAGACGAAGAAGAATCGCTCCGTCCTGCTATATCAAGTCAACCCCCCGTTCTCCCAGAACTGGTCGTCAGCTCTCCGGGATCAATCGATGGTGCGCACCAGGGGAGCGGAGAGGAGGAAACTCACAATGCTTACAACAAGGCACAGCACGATGGGGAAGCGGCCGGGCACTGATGTAGTACCATTCGTTCCAACTATTTAACTGCTCGAGACCAGCATCACTCATTCCTGATCCTGAAGCTTATCGTCATTCCTTTTCCTTGCCAAGAATTTATTGATACCTTTACTACTACTAATTGGACCCACATTCCTACAATTTCCGCTCGTTTTGCTACCCTCATCTTCGTCACCTGGAATCGTGGAATCGTTCGCTTTATACCCTAGCATATATCAATTACCCTTTGCTGAGACGACTTTCGATCCTTTGGTAATCTACCAGTTAGGGTATCACACTCTTGTACATGTCTTGCTCTTGTCCACTCAATCATTCGTTCGACGGGCTGAGTAAAAATCGTTGGTAACATGGATGGCAGGGCTACTCAATGCCTGCTATTTCTGGCAAGTAAGGAACGCCTTATCAAAACTGGGAGAGTCGGGTATGGCAGGATAAATTATTATAACCGCGCACTGTCCTGGAATTGACTGGAATCTGCGGGCCGTAGACTACTTCGACAGTCCTAGAAAATTTTTAGTACGATGATTCCTATTTAGCCACTGATTGTTTGTTATAGAGATGCCGGATCTGAGCGTGCGGCGGTGACGTATTGGGCAAGTACCATATGTATGTCTCAGGTGACCACAATGGATCTCTACTTCCAGCACGGTCTCTCGCCGGTGCTTGTCCCGAAAAGACATCTTCGGGCAAAGTCGCCCCTCCACTGATACAATGGCATCCGGAGATTGCCTTTTGATTTGCTCCGGTGGATTCCAACTCTCGATATTTGACAAGCTCACCATGCCTGCCAGTGGCATGCCACACTAGTCCGCTGGTTCATCGGTTCTCCAACTTACCAACTCTTGCTCCCGCTGGCCCCGTATCTCATGCAAGCACGCCCCGCATACATGAGCAACGGGGGATCTTGTCCAAGCCCCCTAGCCGGCGACGGAACTACAAGTGGTGCTTCCGGTGTTCAAAACCATTCCTCCCCTTGTTCAAGTGCCTCATTCTGCAGTCGCACCAGTGAGATTCTTGGTGACGATTGCATTCCCCCTCCACGCTCGTCACCCCCACCGCTTTGTAACTGTGACGTACATCTCGCAGTCCTTTCGTCTAGCGGCAAACTCATCTGTTCATACTGCCGCGCGATCAAGCTTGCAGCGGTCGTCCATCCGGGTCCTTGTGAAACAGCAGGCTTTAGTTCTGCAGCACCAGAATCTCTCCTTCTTTCTCATGGCGACGAACTCTGTTTTCCACTGCTTCACCATTCCACCTTATCATCCCCCTCCTTGCCGAACGTGACGTCTGACGATCTTTGTTCAATGAATTATTCGCCTCGCTTCCCTCCCGGGCACCACCTCAATCCAGTCTTTTCTCATGAATATCTACTTGGGGACGAATTGGGCTCCGGTGGTTACGGTTTCGTTATGACCGCGTTATATCGTCGTCTTAATACAGAAGTCGCCGTCAAGTTCGTGATCAAAGCGAAGGTACCAGAACAAGCATGGATCTACCACAGTACCATGGGAAGAATCCCGATGGAGATCATGCTCCTTCGAATCATGAATCACGAAAACATTGTCAAGTGTCTGGACGTCTTCGAGGACGAATTGTTTTTCTATGTCGTTAGTCTTAGAGCTTTTCCCTTTGGTTAATGATCATGACCCCCGTAGGTCCAGGAATTGCACGGATCTCCGTGGCGCAAGAGAGATATGTCATGTTCTGGTCCAGATTCGTCCCCAGGGTTGTCAACCCTACATCTCTCGTCCTCCACCCCACTTTTGTCCCCTGCGGCTTCTGAATTCTCTGTGGCGGAATCGGAGCTGGATACCCCTCCTCAAGTGTGCAGCCAACTATCTCCCGTCAATACCTGTCCTTCAGACTCTCTACCAGACGAAGATAACGTTCACCATGTGGTTAATCCAAAGAAGCAGCCAAATGTTATCCTAAACATTCCGAAGATCCGCTATTCTCGTCGCCCTTCACACGATTTGTTCGAGTGCATTGAACAAACCAAGTACAAACGTCTGTCGGAGAAACAAGCTCGATACATCACGGCTCAGGTCGTCGAGGCTGTATTCTATCTCAATAGCCTCGGAATATGTCATCGTGACATCAAAGACGAAAACCTGGTAATAGACAGAAATTTCAAGGTGCGCATCATTATTCGAGTGTAGTGGTCTTTATTGCTCACCTCTTGATGTTAGGTTAAGCTTATAGATTTCGGTAGCGCGACGATGGTTGATCCGACCCAGCCTTGGCCGTTCTATAATCTATTTTTCGGCACAACAGCGTATGCAGCTTCTGAGGTTTTGCTCAAACAGCCGTATCAAGCGCCACCCGTTGAAATATGGACCCTTGGCGTTCTCATGTCTTACCTACTCACTGGCATGTCACCTTTTCCCACCGAACGAGATGCCATCGAAGGGCGTATCATACTTTCTGAACTTCCCGGAAAGAAGCTCAGCAACTCTTGTTTGCATCTCATGGCTCGATGCTTGGAACCTGAGCCCTCCCTCCGAGCTGATATCAAGGAAGTCCGGAATCATCCATGGATTCAAGGCGCGTCGGATGGATTCTGATTACGTTTTGCGGCAGCGATACCTTTCTTCCGATTCCTTTATCTGATAGCTTGACACAATTTGGTCGAAATAATAGTCGACTTGTTTATCCTGTAACAACGCAGCCTTGGTAGTACGTACAAATATCAGATGGTCGATCAGATCACCATCTGCCAGATCAATCGATCACCACCGAATATTTATCAATCGCCTCGGCGATCTGCAGGTAAGTAGGAGACCAGAAGGCTCCGCGGTGAATAATTTCGGTTCCACTGGTGTTCGATTCACGATTCACAGGCGGATATGCCTAGTCTCCCATAGGCAGACCCTAAGGCAGAAAGACAGTCGTTCTTTCTATTAGGGGTTACCAAATAGGCTACTTACCTGCTTGTCAGTGCATGCCGGCGTCATCTCTCCTACGAGTGCTTGCTGTCAGGCTGCGCAGAAGACTTCAAAGATGTAACCGAGTCTGCAGGTATATATATGTTCCTTCTGTTGTCCTGGAAGACGCATATCACCACACACGCTGTGAACAACATCCCCGTCCCCAGTGGTGACATCATCATCATGGGGGACTGGGGTTTGATTGTACAATCCCTCGGTGAACGATGCGTTCTTCGCGTCCACCTTGCCCTTTGTATGGTCATCGGAAGAGGTCTGCAGGCAAGGCGCACACATACCGTCCCTCTGATCGACTCAAGATTCAGTGCTGTCTCTAACTCGTGAAGAACCTCAAGCGCGACCATGATTCGGATGCGTCACGGTAAGAATACATGTGTCATGATGCCAGTGATTCTCCGGAGCCAGGCAAATGATCCGATCGGCTAGCTCCGTCGTGGTGTCAACAATGTATTCCTCACTGAGCGTTGTGCTGTAGATAGTTTATGCGGTTCATGCTGGCCTCGTCATTTTTCATCTCCTTCGTGGTTGCGACCCTGCTGTCGAATGCCTGAACTTGATATCGAAGCGCAGACAGGCCAAGCACACATGCCCCATGATGCGCCCACCGAATCTTCGATACATCACCTGGTGGTCTGATGGTGGGGCATTTAAGGGGCATGGTACTATATATGAGGCTTGGGGTCTGAACGGCCGTTGACCCAAGCCTCATGTATCAAATTCATAGATGGGCTTGTCCCAGACGAGGGGCATGTGCGCACCTTGATCAATATCAGCCAACGAAGAAGCAGCGACGGGTCACTTCGGCAGGAAGTCCCGATAATTCCCAAGAGAATTTGTTGGAATATGACTTCACAATGTACGCTTAGAGGAAAGACGTCCCGAAAAGACAAGAAATTTTAGTAGGCGGTTGCCACATCATGAGACGGCGTTCCTTGCGCACGTGTGAACACTTTGTATGTCAGACAACAACGTGGGAGTTTTGGACGGACCAAGTCACTGACACCAAGTTACTTATGTAGCTACCATGTCGTCTGACAAGCACTTAGCATACTCAGGTGCATTTCAATCTTCCATCCTTACAGCTAGCGCTGATTGTTGGCAGACGTATCATTTGCTCCTCGGAGATCAAGTGATGCTGTAATGTTCATCGAGTCATCCGTCAGCTAATGAAGCGAATTCCGAATTCATGATTTCCGAAGAGTGGAGCGCGGGCCGGAAATTTTCGCAACAATACATATATATATCCTGCCCACCACATCATGATGCTTTCCCAACGCTTCACACTGTCTTGAACATATTGTGAAACATCATCTGCACCATGTCATCCAAGAAGACATGGAGAGACTGCATAAAGTAACCCGTATTTTTCCGCCTTTCGTATCAAGTGTCGTTAACAGTGCAACCCCACAGACACTTTACCCCCGCATGGCATACGATCATCATGGGTACAGGTGCAACCTCTGCACTCATACACAACTTCCCTTACGGAAAAGGGAGCCCCATTATCACAATTTTCACACTCGTTATATTTTTCCTTAATCTCGTGCTGTTTATCTTGATCAGCCTTGCCACTGCTGCCAGATATGCGCTGTTTCCGGACCTCTGGTCGAAAATGTTGCGCCATCCTGCTCAAAGTTTGTTCGTAGGAGCTGCTCCCATGGGTGTCACCACCTTGATAAATATTGCACTCGTATGTGACACTCCGATTCTGCAGTCGACCGAGGATTGAATTCGCGCAGGATATGAATCAACTAACCGGCGTCGGCGGTTCCGGACTGCTTTATTTCTTGTGGGGATGCTGGTGGTTAGACTCTGCAGTTTCCTTCCTATGTGCATTTGGCATGGTGTATATGATGTACGTCGATCAATTTACCATATATCTTTCTTGCTCTAATAAAAGGTCACAGGTCGAGCTCGCAATCGCACGCATTTTCAAAGATGGCCGCGGTTTGGCTTCTACCTGTCGTCACTCTCATCGTCGCGTCGTCTACTGGTGGATTACTGGCTTCAGCTCTTCATCAGCATTCAACTACCTTTGCTTTTATCACCACGGGGGTTTCTTTCACTATGCTCACTATCGGACTCAGTCTTGCGATGATGATGATCACAATCTATCTTGCGCGGTTGATCGTCTACGGTCCGCCTGATGCAAACTTGGTCCTCTCCGCCTTTGTTGTTCTTGGACCGTTAGGTCAGGGAGGATACTCCTTACTGGTCAACGGCGCGAACCTTGCTATACTGTTCCCAGTACATACCACGGGCGAGTTCCCGATGTCTTCAATTACGGGACAACTCCTTGAATCCTTCTGTTTCTGCGGGTCTTACATTCTATGGTCAATGGGGATATGCTGGATCTTGATTGCACTCTTGTCGATATTCAGCGTTCTAAAGAAGTCGGGGCCTCCGAGCTTTGGTATGGCATATTGGGGCCTTATTTTCCCGAACGGCGTATATGCCCTGTTGTCGGTACAATTAGGAACTGTGCTGGATAGCGGATTCTTCCGCGTTTTCGGTGCGACTTGGTCGTGTATGTTCTTTCTGACTGCCTACACGAGTTTTCGTTGACTCGATGTTTTTAGGCATTGTCTTCTTACTGTGGATTACGATTTCAATCCGCTCTATCCCTGCGCTCATCGACCGTACCCTCTTCAGTGCGCCGTGCCTTGCCGCTGCACCGGGATCTTCGTCATCTCTCAAATTAGACGTGGAGGGAGGTATCCCAAGTCCTTGCGAGTCCGAAGGTACAAAATGCATGGCAGAATATCCAGTCAAGAAGGAGTAGACTAAAATTTCAAGTTCAATCATGATGGCGTTCGGACTGGAGTCAATACGTTGTATGCACTGCGCATGTACTATTTCAGTAGATTCAGGACAGGCTTGTAATGTCGGGTTCCAGGTGTACCCATACCGTGCGCAAACCGTACGTACTCTATGCGCTTTATTTGGTCGGTTCGGTAGCAATACCAGTGTGGCTGTACGCTGCGCTGTCACTTGCACGAGTTATTCTCCTAGCCCAAGTTTGTACTGACGTGCATATGCTGACAGTGAACCACACATCATTCTACCTTCTACCATCCTTGTATACTTCTGCATTTCACTTTCCCCGACATGCCGAGCAACGCAGGTTATGAACCATTACCTCAACATGCGGAGGAAGACGAGGAGACGGTCAACGGCGGTGACCACGATCACGTTGTCAAACCCTCGAACAGACAGGCGTTCAATCGTTCGAAACCGGGTCACATAGACCTGAGAAAATTGGACAATGCATTCAAGAGGTGCAGTGATACGCTGGCTTTCCGGGGAACGCGACTCGACCCATGTTTGTCTAGATGGACAGAATCCATTGCACAAAAGGTGAAACGCAAGAAGAAAGTGGAGGACCATTCGCGCAAGGAGATATGGCAGAGTGTTTTCGATCCCTATGTTCCATCTTCTGAAGCGAACGAAGGGACCGCGCCAATGGTATGTTTGTGCCAAGGGTGCTAGCGACGCCTCCTGAGCGCACATGTTTTGCAATAGGTCAAGACATTGGATCACGGTCCTCCTCCAACACAAGTCGCCTTTGACAGGTATGTTGTCTCGTCGCCTAACCCTTCGACCACCATCCGAGCTCGTCAGCATTACGCAGTCGGTTCGAAATGCTGTTACGGCAGGTATCCACCCCAAGATGATTACCAAAGGTTCGTCGGGCTCTTACTTTGCCCGTGCGAAAGTGGACGGGAAGGTTCAGACGGTTGCGTGAGCGTTTGTCCACCGCGTTTCGAGTATCGGTGGCTGAGGCCTGTACAGGGTATTTAAACCGAAAGACGAAGAGCCTTATGGTCGTCTTAACCCCAAGGTAAGCATTCCTTTTATGCGCTTCATAGAACGAATTTACGAGACGACACAGACTACAAAATGGCTTCATCGTCAATTCCGCTGGATTATCCCGTTTGGTCGTTCTTGTCTCATACCAAATTTAAGGTGATCGTTGCACCTATTTCAACTTCCACACAGCTCACGCGATATATCGGTATCAGCTACATATCAGAGGCCGCTGCTTCTCTGCTTGACGAACGGCTGTCGCTGCATATCGTCCCACGCACCCAATTAGTGTCACTTTCGAGCCAAGTTAGTAAAGGTCGTTCATGGGAGGAGGATCATTGATTCACGTCCTGTCAGGCATTTTTCTATGACTGGCTCGATAGAAGCGCAGCGAAGAAGGGTAAACCATTACCAGAGAAGATAGGAAGTATGCAACTTTTCTTGCACGGATATACTGGTACCACCCAATCTTTCATTCACTGGGCTCCAACTTATTTGTGTTTCTAGACGCTTCAGACTTTCTGCGCAAACACCCATGGCCGGGTCGTTCACTAGCTGATACCTTTGACGATTCGCCTCACCGGAAAGGGTTGTCAACGAAGAAGTTCTTATCTACGTTGAAAATCATTTGCGGAAGGACTGGTGACGAAGATCTAGAAGAGGAAGACCCTGAGCAGGAACGTGCTTTATTCGATGTCACAGAAGAGGGCGACTCTGCTCGCCCATTCTATTGGTCGAGGACACTTCAACAGAGTTTCAGAGAAGAGCTCGAAAAGTAAGTCCATGTTTGGACCCATGTTACATGTGTTCACAACCTTTCCCTGGAAGACTTGTGATACTAGGTAACTTTTGTTAGGCCGTCTTAGACAGCATTTGACCATTCGCCCAGATTACCTCATGCTTAATACCGACCGAGGGGCGGACAATTACATGATCAAGTACTGCGAAGGTGACCATGAGAAGTCACTCATTGATGTGGCTCCTCAGCCATCAAAACGGCCGCAAATGTCACTTACGAACGAGCTTCGACACTCGGACTCCTCGGTACCCTCGCAGTCCACGGTGACTTTTGCACACGCTATCCCACCCTCTCAGACTCCATCATCGTTTACGAACGAATATACTCACCGTCCACATATCCACATCGCTGCCATTGACAACTCACTCTCCTTCCCTCACGAACACCCGCGGGGATGGCGTTCATACACTTATGGATGGCTGTACCTTCCCGTGAGCCTGATTGGTCGACCGTTCAGCGAAAAGACGCGGCAACACTTTTTATCGCTCCTGACTAGCAAAACGTGGTGGGAAGAAACGACGTTCCAGCTACGGAAGATATTCGCCGTAGATCCAGATTTTCACCCAAAGATGTTCAGGGTGAGTACCTGGTCAGCGATGCGAGCCCTATCTTGGTAATTTGACTATTGTATCACCAGAGACAACTAGCTGTGATCAAAGGACAAGCTTACAATATTGTAGAGTCTCTGAAGCACGCTGTGAGTCCCAGTTGCATTGCTTTCCGGATATCTATTGAGTAGGTACCTTTTAACACGCTAGGATGAAGGTTGAATGCCTTATTACGCTATGTAATACCTTGTTCACTGATTGGCATCTAGGTCCTTTGGAGTTAACTCGGCGAACGAGGGCGCTCGTCTGGGACGACGAGACTGAAATCACAGAAGAGATGACACAGCCTGGAGGCGTCGGACCCGTTAATTCTTCTCCTCGACCGTCAATCAGCACCGTGCCTCTCCCTCGTCGCAGCCGCAGTCTTAGCCAGTCCAGTGATTTTCCACCTCCTATGCGGCGGCGTTCATCTGAGGCGAACCGACCGTTCCCATTTTCTGCGAAATTCCAAAAAGTTCACCCTGGTACAACAGGGGTGACTGTGCTCGAGCACCTCGAGAGGTTGGATGCGGTCGAAGCAAGTTTACAGAGGCTTGGTGTTGACGAACCCTTGATCGAGGAGGAAGACGAAGAAGTTGATGTGGGAGAGGCCTCCATGACGCGCGAAGGCGCTCCACTTCTCATACAGACGGGAGATGGAGACGCAGTGGATCAAGACTTGTCTGCATCGACAGAGTTTTCATCCCCCGCTAGTCCCAATGGGGTGACATCCTTGCCAGGCGAGCAATCGCTTGCTTGTTCTATGACAGAGGAGGACTTGACAGCCATGTCGAGATCCATGTCGCATGTTGAGCCTCCAAGGTCACGACACGTAGGACGGGATGGTTACGTAGGGCACTCGAGACGGCTGGATAACACCCTGGAGTGGATAGCCGCGGACGAGGCGGAGCAGCGCAAACGCACAGTTGTTGTTGAGGTCAGTGTTCAACTGCCAATGTATCGGATAGAATCTAACACCTTTCGCAGCGCCTTGAACTAGTACAAGTGAGGCCGTTGTTGAGTTGCTGGTAGTGTTTATTCGACTATGGGGGGTACATAGACTAGACAAGTATTTACAATGGTAATCCTATTGCGAAAGAGTGTAGCCGTGAGAATAAGGTAACCCGGTCATTGCTCTGTCCACCATGTCTGGTACCGCATCTCCTTCCATTCTCAATGTACATACACCAGTGTCGTCTTATGCCATAATGCATTCTTGTCCGTAGGTGGTGTGCTTCTCGCTCATGTCAAGTTCTCATGCCACAGGATGTAGTGAAGGACGACTCATTGCGGCAGCTTTGTGACGAATTGACTCGTAAATGCCGTACCGAGTTTCAAGGTCAACGTGTACAGTCTGGATGGATCAAATACGTCTGGGGCGACACCATCTGGAATCTAGACGACGGTAATGTTCCTATCGGTCATATATGAGGGTTCGCGCTGATCACATTCTAGATCGTGACTACACGATCTTTGTTCTCCGGAATCAAACTCCCTCCTCTTTGAGTTCGGCCCAAACTGCGCCAGGCGCATCGCCTACTTTACACGTTCGAGATCCTGCCGGTCAACTTCCTGAGCCACCAGCATACCGAAATCCTTCGTTTTACCTGTTTCGCCTTTCACTCTCTGCGTCGCCCCGATCCCGTCCACGAGCAAGTCTCGGAGAGAAACGCCCCGCGAAGAATGCGGTTGCCGATGAATCAAGCAGCGTTTTAAAACATAGGACGGCGTTTCAGAAATTCCACAACGAGAATGGTGTGAGGACCGTCATGGGTTCCATCGGCCCCGTCGATAACGGTAAACTTCCATTCTTTTCCATCCTAACGAGTGTTGACTCGTATGCATTTCCCCCCCAAGTACGGATGCTTCTCAAGAATGGTTATCGCAATGTATACGTTTCGAGAAAGTTCGCCTCGAGACACGGGTTCATACCTGCCGATGCTATCCCGGGACATTATGGCTATGGCGGGCTGGTCAATCTCGGAAAATGGCCGATTACGTTGGTGCCAGCAGTCGCTTCAGGATCCAAAACCGGGATGTCTTCGAATAGTAATTCACAGCCGCCGCCAAAGCCCAAGAGCATATCTATATCCGTCTACCTCTCAGAGGAACCTCACTTTGACGTTGTCCTTGGACGCTCCTTCTTTGAGCGTCGACAGATACAGACTTCGCCTCTTGATCCAACCGAGGTAGTCTGTATGGACACCGGGGAGAAAATCGAATGCGAGTTGGTTGTGCTAAAGGATGGTAGGGGAGAGATCCTCATAGTGACCTGAGACCGTGTTCCATTCCACCCTTTAAATTAAGCCATCTCATGTGGACTCTGTTTATTCGTACCGATCGGTAAGATGGGATAGTGGGAATCGCATACTAATACATGACCATGCCCATCTGCAGCCTATCGTACATTGCAACTGTGTTACTATGACAGCGTAGTGTCTATTATCCTGGTACGAGAGGCGACCGCTCCTCGTCATCCTGTATTGTGGCGACAGAGTCAGGCTCTGAGAAAAGTGAAATCAGCTCGACTGGGCAAGTGTATTTGGTCCAGGTGCCCGTACCAAAGGAACTGATGCCGCTGTCCTTCAAGTTACCCGAGAACAACGTCTGAACAAGGGTAGGGGGGATGACGGCGGTGAAGCCCTAGAAACCATCCTTGAGATCCTGCCGAAAGGAAAGGAACGCGGCGACGTACGAGAATGGTGGATCCAAGATCGTTCTTAATGGTTCCTCCGTTCGCGATAACCTCTTCTTTCGAGTTTTCGTATGATTTCTTGTCGTCGAACGTGACTATGAAAGCTACACCATGACGGGCGGTTCAGCCAAGAATGGTTTGAGATCAGAACAGACTGCATACTTTGAGACATGATGGAAGATGGAAGAAGACAGACGAGATTGGTGATCAAAGGGTATATATATGTAATCTGAGGTATAGGCGTCTAATGGACAGACTCATCAGAATCTGACTCATGCAATCTCCCCGCAGTGATCAGCAAAATTTGGATAATCTATGCCTGGCTATTATAGGGGATATATGGCGCGTATGCATGATACTGCGCACGACTGCGCACTGCGGTGTTGTAGTTGGTGGCGAGCGTTTGTTCCGAGCCTTGGACCAATCACCGCTGAGGGTAGATCCGCAAGGAAGTGTGACGCGTGACTCTTGTTACCGCCGCATCTCCATTATTCGATGGCACAATTATCGTCCTGAGATAGGTTCCAGGAATCCAAGTCGCGTCGTCTTAGCTCATGAATAGCAGCGGTAAGCAGTGACATCCCGAAGTGCAAGCTTCGAAACGCAGACTTTACTTAGATCACGTCTGAAATTCAGGCTTCAAGTCAAGGCACAAGGGAGCACAGCACTGTCAGTTATCCAATTGGAGAGGTCTATGGTAGAATCAGCATGCTCAGCTAAGCTCAAAATTTCTCAAAATTACATCCCATCTTCTGTCACAAGGAGTAAGTAGTCACATAGGTTCAGCAAACAGTATTACTGGGGATCTCATTTCATCCGACCGGCCTTCACCTTGGTGCGAAATGAAGACAGCGGACAAACCTGACCTACGAAGGAGGAGCCGCACCACGAGGTTCTCGTGGACCTGAGCCTGTGATCAAATCTCTGTAGCGAAGCATATATCTCAGGTTGTGGCACGTACCTCCCCGGTCTCCACCTCCACCTCGTCCACCTCGGCCGCGGGCGCGACCCCTGCCGCGATTTTCGCCGTCAGGGTTTCGCCAATCGCCATCCGTGCGGTTGCTGCGATGACCTGGAATGAGGTTATTAATGCTGGATGTCAGGAAAGAGGTCATATTAAAGAGATTTACCACGGTCACCACCACGGTCGCCACCACGGTCACCATCACGATTACCATCCCGGTGTCCATCCCGGTGTCCATCCCGATGTCCATCGCGATTACCGCCCCGGTACCCACCCCGCTCCCCTCCTCGATGGAAACCCCTCTCACCACCACGGAAACCACCACGCATATTGCCACGTTCACCGCGATGACCTCTACCACGTCCACGACCTCCACGGGGTGTTTGCATGAAGCTGTCCCCTTCCATGTGCGGTGCTTGTGACGAAACATCTCCATTCGAGAGCGGCGCTGACGAAGGTAGATTCACATTCACTTCCATCGTCTGAATGACAGGTGTCGCCGATTCAGATGGTGCAAAACTAGCTTGAAGGTTTGCGATCGAGGGAAGGCCGGCCTCATCATCTGCCGCCCAATCAATCGATTGAGTTGATATCGTCTGCAAACTGGTTGTCAGTCACATGACATTAGGCATAAGAATGAGATGCTAACTTCCACGGGTTCGACGGAGGTAATTTCAGCGACATGGGGTTGTTCATCGGAACCTTCGTTGGGTTCTATATCAGACTTGTCTACCCATTCGGTACCGTTTTCAAACGATGCGGTCTCCAACTCGCTCGCTTGCATGAAACGGAAGCTACTACTAGTGCCATTCAGAGAATCGGGGATACCTGCCACTGGCTCATCCACAGGTGCAGGTTCGGCTTCGGCTTCGGCTTCAACTTGCTCTGGTTCAGCTGGCAGAGGAGTTGGATCGCGCGGTGGATTGACGAAGGACTGTGCGATACTCAACAACCGGGTGACTGGAACGAGGGTTAACTAGTCTCGTGACCCTGAAAACCATAACTTACACGAAACGCCATTAAACTCGCCCTCTCCGGACAAGAAACCGGAAATAAAGGTGGTTTTAGTATCGTTTTCTTCTCCCAGAAGAACGTCTTGTACTTTGAAGATGGTTGAACCTTCGGTTTCATCGAAGTCGAGTACCACAGGAGGAACATCACCGTTTGCGAGCACGGAGTGCAAACGAAGGAGTGTCAGTACTGAAGAAGCATTTGAAACGTAGGATTCCTGCAAGAAATGTAAGACAACGCATGAGTATCAGATGGAGTTGAGAATAGCCTTGCCTTCGCGGAGGAAACGGCGGCTTGGATTTTGAGAGACTCTGTGTGTTCCATCTCGGCACGCTTTAATGCTAGATCACGAGACACCTCGACCTCGTGTACCTAAAAGGGAATAGCGTACATTGTGGTGATCGGCATCCGCAAGAATACACACCTCTATCGATTTCTTGACGTCTTCAAGCTCTTTGTAGACAGCCTCGAGGGAAGAAAGAGTTTTGAGAGAGCGTTTTTGGTCGTCGTTGAGTTTTTCATAGTCGGTTGACGCGTAACCTGCGATGCGGGACTATTGCAGGGTCGTTCGGGTCAGCTGTGCGAGGTATTAATGAAGAGAGGGAACGAAAGAATCATACGATTTTCTTGTTTAGAGCGCGCATACGTTTTTGCATCAATTCGACGACAGGGCTAGATTTGGGGTTGAGGTCATCTTGTGTGGGGGCTTCGGAAGCTGCAGGTAGCTCTGGAGCGACGTTGTACTCCTTGTGATCGGACTCGTTGGGGGCCCTGTCGACGAGAGGAACGTCGGGAACGTCGGGGAGGGTGACGGAGCCTTCTGCGGGTGAACCTGGTGTTTTGCTCTTGGTGCCTGTCCTGCGCTTTTTCTTCTGTGATTTTGAGAGAGATGGGGGAGGTGGTGCGCCTGGGATGAGACGGAGAGCGGCAGCAGTGGTAGAGTCAGACATTTGGAACGATAAGGAAGAGAAAAGAGTTTGAACCGACGAGGGCAATTTGAAGGGGGGTCGGGGTCAAATATTCCCACGCGCGGTTGACGATGACTCTCGTCCGACACGCCGATCTTTCCTTTGCTGACGGCAACGTCGTCGTTCTCGCTGGCTCTGATTACTTTGTAGTACACCGCGGTCTTCTCATCCGACACTCTCCCATCCTCCGTGACCTCCTCGATGGACTCAACACCGACATCGACTCCGACACCGCCATCGACGGCCGTCCCGTCCTCCGTCTGCCCGAGTCCTCCCGCAGCATCGCCCACCTCCTCCAGGCCCTCTACGACGGCATGTCCGTGTCATTCTTGTCTCCTCCTCTCCCCCTCGTACCTTGACCTTTTCTAGCTCTTTCATCTCCTACGATCAGCCCGGCTTCCCTACAGTCGCCAGTCTCCTTCGTGTCCTCACCACTTACAAGGTCCACCGCGTCCGCCATGACATTCTCTCTGCCCTCTCCGCATCCTGGCCCCAGTCTCTCGTCCAGTGGGAGTCACGCGAATGTAGCCTAATCACCCCCGACGGTGCATACGCCCCACGTCCCAGGCTACCCCATCCCGTGTCCGTGATCCTTTATCGTCCCGCTCATTGACTCACCACCGTTTTCGCCCGCAGAGAGGTCATCAAGCTCGCCAGGGACATCGATGCTCCACTCCTCTTGCCCTCGGCCATGTACGATCTCTCTCGTTATGCCCCCAGCGAAGCCGCGACAGGTATCTTCGATGTCCAACTTGGCGACTGCATCCGTCTCGACGAAAGCGATCTCCATTGTGTTCTCCGTGGACGCGAACATGCCGCCCGTTACTTTTCGACTTTTATCGTGAACGAACTCGAAGGAAGATCGCCCGCGACCTGGTGCCTTCGTCGCAACGATCCGGATCCTTCGGTGCAACGTGCCTGTCAGATCGCGTTCGAGGTTATCACTTTTGAGCTCCTTCGAGATATCAACGGAGTCGTCAGCCACCGCACCTCCGACCCTTTGTATGCGATGTCGTCCGCCGATGCGATGCAAACCCGAGAAAGCTTTCCTGATGGCGGCCCTTCCACCATGCGAACTTGCGACACATGCCATGCAGAGTTCTCCTCCGTAATTCTTGCAGCAAAAGAAGATTTTTGGAACAATCTGCCTCTCTGGTTCGGCGTAGATGTACCAATGTGGGGCTGACACATTGTGGATTTCATGTATTCTTATGCACGTGGTACGACATTGAACGATATGTATATTGAATATTTGATCAGTTCGGGTGGTTGTAAATCTAGTCTCCGCCATACGCGTCTCATCCTAGTGCCACATAATACTGGAAACATGGCAGAGTCAACAGAAGGTATAACGGAGAAACAGCAGAAAACACCAGGTCCAGAATCATCGCCTTCCAGAGAAGAGTCGGTTTGCACTGAGAGCGATCAAGAAGAGCTTGATGGCCATGACACCACAATGTATGCGGCTTCGTTTCATTTTCCCGAGCGCATATACACTGGTCAGATAAGCCAAACAATAGCACAGATAGAACATCTTATGCTCAAGGTCCTAGAGCAGATCGTGGCGGCGCCCCTTGAAAAATCCGGACGGGACCCAGAATCTATCACCCAAACACATTCAGGCAAAGTCGAAATTCATATCGCCGACAGACGGAAAGACAAATCCGAAGGGTGATTGTGTTCGTTTCTTTCTATTCCCTGCAATGGTAAACTCGCACTGTATAGATGCGCTTCTCGAGTTCTCCGCTTTCCTACTCAAAGTACTAGTAGGACCCCAAGTTCAAGGCCGATTGGTAGGCGAGGGATAATCTGGCCCAACTAATATATCTGACGTGTCAGCCGTTTATCAGCCCAACTTGTACAAGTGATAAATTTCGTACACGAGGCCCTTAGCCAGGACTTTTCACTAACCAAACGGTTGGGAACGGTCTTCCTAGAACCTGGGTGTCGAACTCACACCTTATAGTGATTTGTTCTACAAAGATGTCACGCTATTCAAATCACAGAAGACAGTGGACAAGGTAAGCACGAAACACTTCATGATTCCCATGACATCCAACTATGGCAGCTCGTGGACGACCTCGCAGCGACCTTAAAGCTCGATAGAGCGGACCTGAATATAGTGATTACTCTGAAGTTAGAAACTGCCTTTTGTGCCTTAACTCGGTGCATGTCACAGCGTGCCAGTTCGAAGGGCCTCGTCTGCGGTGGTGGCCTCGTAATACACCTTCTGGATGGCCAAGTTTTGCGAGTAAATGATTCCGAGGTATGTGCGACCTCATACCTGTCCGTTTGATTGTATCCGTCACTGGGATTAGGGTACGCTGATTCCAGCTGGAGAAGACATCGAGCGATTTGAAGTTACGTCCGATCTCAGTTGGGTTCTTGTGGTTGAGAAGGAGGTGATCTACCATCTGTCGAGTTCGATTTTTATTGACCTCTCGGCGTGCTTTTGTCCTGGGCTTACAGGCAGTCTTCCATACTTTGTGCCAGCAACAGTTTACCAAGTATCCGGGGCTTCCTGGCTGTGGGCTAATCGTTACTGTGGAGCATCATACCTCTCTCTGTGGGATACCACTGATAAGTCGTCTTTCAGGGCAAAGGGTATCCTGATATTGCCACTCGGCAACTCGTGAAGACTTTATCAGACAACCTGCCGGACGCGTAAGTAGCCCGGAGCTTTCTGTGCATGCCTGACAGGTCTTTTAGCGTACCAATAATGGGGTTGGTTGACGGAGACGCCTATGGCCTAGACATACTTTCAGTTTATAGATATGGCAGCCAAAACCTGAGACACGAGAACGAAAAACTGGCTGCACATCGTATCCAATGGCTTGGGGTCAGAGCATCGGAACTCGCAGGGTATTGATAATTGGATTGGTTGACCGATCGACACTTCTCTCAAACTTTCATCGCAGACTAGATATTCAGCTGGATGCACTGATTCCTATCACGAAGCACGATGAAAAAAAGGGGAGTCCTGTAGCTCTTCGTTGACACGGCCGTTTCTGACACGAACTGTCCGCAGGCCATGTCGATGCTACGACGTCATGCAGGTAGATTACCCACGGAATGGAGGCATGAAGTTTAAGATGATTTGCGCATCGTTCTCTGAAAATTTCTCCCATAGGAAGGAACTCATGCGTATCTTGCACACTAGGAGGAAGGCGGAGATTGAGATTCTGGCTAGCGAACGGCCGGGAAGTCAAGTCGTCGAAGAGGAGCCAAAGGGAACGACTGGCCTTTTGAATTATATTTGTCACAAAGTCCTTCATTTCGTAGAGATGTCTGTTTAGCATGACCATGAGACCCAGCACGAATCTACGGAGCTGAAACGAAAGCGTGACTACGAGAAGGCGTTGACTCGCATGACGTAGTAGGATGGCGCGCGATGCCGGTGAACCCTAACTTGGACAAATCCATATCGAACGACTCGGATTCAACATTCAATCTAAACACAACTAGTATGGAGCCCCAGACGGTTGAGTGGCTCCAAGAACATGAAGGGTTCACTCTTCCCGCCTTGAAGCCCATTTCATCATGTTTCTCAATACCCCGGTTGGACGACAAACCTCAAGATCCAATTGTGCAAACCTTGCTTGTATCCGCTCAATCTAGAACGCCATTGCACGACTCACTTGTCTTGCCTTTGTCTCCCGTGCTGTCTCGCGTTGAAATACCTTCAGATATATCAACACGTGATTCCAAGTTTCCGCATGCCAGTGCTCCGCTATGGAAAGAGGTAGCACTTTTTCACACTCAAGACATCGTGAGTGCGACTTTCATGCTACAACTCGTAGTCACGGTAATTAAGTGGACACGACAGGACCATTCCATGTCTTGGGATCCGAACCCCCCTCTGAAACATCGAAATTCCCCGTTTGTGACCGAACAACATCCTAGCTTCTTTGGTTCCTTGCAGAATTGGTCAGTCCTTTGTGATATGGATATTTGTTTGGTATCAAGACGATCAAAGAGTCCGCGCCGATAACGGTGATTTAGGGCACAGCGTAGCATGCACGCAAAATCTAGCAAGGTCGTCCGAATCGTGGGGAGTGATTTGTTTAGTTCACTCCATTTGGTCGTGCTTGGAACCTCGTCGTCATTACACGTGTGGGACGTAAGGTCACAATCGTTCATCCAAGCGGTGTCACCAGACGGGTCTGAGTTGCTGATCGATGCCAAGCTGGGGGTGTCACAAAGGTTCGTGATAATTTCTGCTTTTCGGATTCTGTAGTAATATACCCTCGAAGTATCCTGCAACGTTTCCTTCACTTGGGTACTCTTGTGCGTCGGTTAGATCAACTGATTCAAGATCTTCGTGCAAGGTAAGGACGTCATCTTTGCTCTCTATGACGTGGAAACATAAAGTTTGAAAAATTGAGACGAGGGCGGACCAATACCACTGTGCATGCCTTCGCCCACAGTCTCTCGTCGGCCCTAATATTTATTCGAAATCGTTTGTCATGCGGACCGCTGTCCCACACCGCAGGGTCGAATTCCGGTGTTCATTCCCTCGCTTCAGCGTGGTTTTACTACGCTGAGCTGGAGCAGGTCGTAATTTCCCTCGCATCGATGTGTTCTAGGGTACGTGACGGTTGACTTGATCATCTAACCTACTCCACTGTCCTAATTACGAAGCTAGGACATGGTTGCTAAGCCCGGGAGATATCCTGAGATTCCGAGTCCTCCTGTTGACTTGTTGGCTCTTGTCTACGAGACCTTCGAAACCCATATAGACCGCCACTCTCCCCCAGCCGTCATGGCTATCATGGCATACATCCTGACGGTCTCGTCCGAGCCATATATTCGCGCCCTTTGCAAACTGTTGGCTTACGGTGAAGTTCGCAAGGCGTACTCCTTTACCACAGAGAAAAACCAACACACGGACTTTACATTTCAATGTGAAGACGATGAGATAGAGACTCCCTGGCACGCTGAAGACGGCGGCATAGATGCAGATGGTCCATTTCCGAATTTCATTCCAGAAACATTGGCTAGCATCCTCCCGGCTGCTCATAAATCTTTGAAACTACTTGAGGCGGCCAAGCCAGAGCACCCGATTTTCTCTACCGAGGTACCTTCGAACAAAATCTCGTGGATTTGGACTGAAGAGAGTATTGAGAGAATGTGGAGGGGCGCTGGGGTCAAGGACAGTTCTACAGCTACCTCTCCGAAATCAACACAATCTCGCTTAGATGAGTCATCGAGCAATGAAGATCCGCTCGCGGGTTTCAGAGTTTTCGATCTAGACCCAGGATCTTTCTCTTCCTCGGAGCCCGACTCTCAAGTTGTCCTTGACGAGCTCATAGCGAACTTCCCGAAGTTATTGCCGAATATCACTCCAAGTCCTTCACTCCTATGTGAAGTTATGTTTAGACCTCTCCAGGATCATGCCGCATCACTTTCTCGTGCACTCTTGGCAGCGTTTCTCGACAGGTCTTCCTTCCTCTGCATTGATGCCCACCTCGAGTTACTCCGCTCGCATATGCTGCTCACATCACATTCATTCAAGTCGCGACTCTGTACTGCTCTGTTTTCCGACGCGGAAGATAGAACAAGCCATAGTGTGCAATTATACAATCTCCTGCGATACAAGTCGAAGGGCACAACGCTCCCTGACCAATCTCACAACGGTCGTTGGCCGGTAGGGTTGGCGCCTCTCCTTGTGACCAGAGATTCCTGGCCGCCGGGTGGTTCTGAGCTCAGTTTCCTCTTGCGGACCGTCATAGTCGACTCACAGCAGAATCATCCACTAAGTGGGGAAAGCACTACTGCTGATTTGGACGGTGCACATCGTGTAATGGCCGAAGCCGAAACCCGCCTGGGCTTTGCTATACGTGAGCTCAGTGGCAGGGGACGCGAACGCGCGCTTGATCCTCTCTGTAAGTGGGTAATTTTTTTGGTCTGATGCACACCTCACATGGTCATTTACAGCA
Organism: Leccinum subgranulosum; assembly: GCA_038091575.1. Taxonomy (NCBI): domain Eukaryota; kingdom Fungi; phylum Basidiomycota; class Agaricomycetes; order Boletales; family Boletaceae; genus Leccinum; species Leccinum subgranulosum. The sequence continues at coordinate 31,361 of JBBPOS010000084.1, read as the reverse complement.
ATCGAGTACGCCCAATCTACTGATCTGAAATGTTACACCTATTCACATGCCGCAGAGCGTTAGATTTCTTATATCTTGATTACAAGGTTCCCCAGCCATTGACAACGCTAATTCCGACGGCAGTCTTATCAAAGTATCAGAGGATTTTTGCGTTTTTGCTCCGCCTGACGCGAGGTGAGTTGACCTGTATTTTTCTATGTTGACTGACTGACTCCGGGCGTAGTGGAGTGTGCGATTCGCTCCGTTTTCCGCTTGACACGCACTACTGCGCTCCCCCTGTTCCCAACACTCTCATCGTCTCGTGCGCTACTGCTCCACTTCCGGTTTACGGCGCACACATTTCTCAGCACGCTTTCCACCTATATATACGATACTGCCATCGGAGGCAATTTTGACGCGTTCCTATTACGCATCGCTGCTTGTCGGGAGAATCCTGATGCATCGAGCGGCTTCAGTGACGTCTTCGCTCTTGCGGACTGTCATTCGTCCGTTCTGGACGATATACTCAGCGCTTGCCTCCTAAGGTCGACTCAAAGGGCTGCTAGCGATCTTTTGCGCGGAACGTTGGAGGTCATTCTCGAGTTTTGTGTCCTGGTCGGTGACCTCAAGGACGGCCGGATGGCGGAGTATCCATCGCCCGTGCTGGATACACTCTACGCTTCTTTCCGCAAGAAGTTATCTGCATTGGTCAGTGGATTGATGTTGTTGCGAATATGGCCATTTTGTTGACCTGACGACTAGATACGCACGTTGGAAGTCACGCTGGAAAACCACGGAAAGAGTCAAGGCGTAGAACAATTTCAATCTGCATATACGGAATGGGAGTCTCGGGTGCCTCCGGGTGGGGTGGATGCACTTCGACATCTGTTGGCATGCCTGAACCAGAACGATTGGTGGACTCGAACTCGTTAAATTTCGCTGACAGTCGTTGCAAGCATGCGATCGTGATTACAATGATATACGTAATGGTCCTGACTCCGTGAATGTATAAATCTAAAGCATAAACTAGACGTTTCCTACAGGTTCGAACGAGGACAAACCGAAAAGAAAATAGAATAATATGTTACAACAGCAATAGTGATATCAAAAGTCACGATCAAGGACGGCTCTTGAAAGCATCATCAAGGAGATCCAGTGGGTCCTGTATGGAAGCGGGTATCGGAATCAAGTCTTTATTCGTCCGCCTGTTCTCCCGAACCCATATTGCGCGTACTTCCTCCTCTCGTGGATCCGGATTAGGTGATGTCGCGTCCAAGCCCAAGCCTCGCAAGACCTCTTCTACGCGAAGAGAGTCGACCAACTGGATTTCTTGACACAACGCGGCACCCTTGCTCGGAGATCCAAACGATGTAGTTCGGCCGATACCACGACGACCAGACTTGGATGGAGAAAGAATAGTCGAACCAGGAACTGAAGATGAAACGATACCAGACGTCTCCAGCACGCTCACTAGGTCAGAGAATTCGCTCCGAGAGACGGACGAGAAAACCCCGTTTTCGGAGCGTTCGAGGATCGTGACATAATACGTATAGAGCTGAGGAAGCTCGAGAAGGCGAAGCCTGGAAGCGGTGCGTTTGGTGGGGGTTTTGGGTAGGGCGTTCGAAATGGAAGAGAGGGGAAGCGCGGCGTCTTTTCTCTTTGAGGCAAGGACGATCGCGAGAAGGACCAATCTCGATTGCAAGCCAAGGTTGCGAACTTTGACGGCAGTCTCGCTGTTGCAGGATTGGGTGGTGGCATGTGGCATCGAGGGCTTTGAATGAGAAGGCAGGTACGCCTTTAGTGCGGCTAGGATGTGGTTTGGGGTGATGGAAGGTATGGGAGTGTGTAAGGGATTCTCGGCAGCGAGGGTGGAGGATGAGACGGCGAGGTCTATTGCACTTCGGAGGACCTCAAAGAGGGTACGCACGTCACCGGTCTGGGAGGCGACCTTTTTAGACAGCAGGGTCAAGGGACCGGTGGGTAGGAATTTGTTGAGCTGCTCAGAGGTTTCGGCATATAAAGGTGATAGACGCGCTTGCAATACTTCGAGCAATTGGGAAGCCGTGTACGCGCTGAAGTGGAGGGTCAAGACGTTTGCAACCTCGTCATCTGATAGATTTGAGGAGATAGAAAGGGTGTGTGTGTTTGCTATGCCAATGACGCGAACAGAAGAGGAGTGTTTGTGAGCAAATGAAAAGATGGAAGCAAGGTCGTGGGGTGATTTCGCAACATGGTCGAGTTCGTCGAGGACGATGAGACTGTGAAAAAGTGCGTCAGTGAGTGTGGAATGGGGACAAGACAACTCGTACCATCTTTGTTTATGCGAGACCAGTATTCTGTCTAGTAGTCGCCTCCCCTTTGCCTTTAGGCCCTTCGTTCTTTTGACTAGCGTAGAGCTCTCAAAGTTTTCGCGGAGACAATCCCAGAGGCCGTCTACGTTGTTCAAGGCCATGCAATTGATCGTTATGACCTTCAGGTCCTGGCAATACTCGTGCCCAGCCAGGACGGAGTTGACGAGCGCCGTCTTTCCAGTCCCAGGTGTTCCGGAGATGAAGAGAGACGACTTGAGCTGATCTTCGGAAGGGTCGATGTCTTCCCGCGCAGATGCGATGAATTTCGTGATCATGTCGCGTTCGGCAGACCTGCCAGCAATGGCGAAGGAGCCGTTGCAGGTGGACCTGAGCAACGCGCGAACGCGAGCGTGTATAGGAATAAGTTCGATGGGCGGCATCGAGGAAGGTGAGGGGGGTAAGGAAAGGGATGGTCTGTCGTTGTCGGAGACTCACGCTGGGACAAATCGTGTATTGTCAAAACAACACGTCAACAACGCGTCTCGATCATGTGTGAAATTTCCCACGCCTACAACAGCCCTAACTTCCTAATTCTGATTTTGATGAACTCAGGCGGTCCGCGGTCTTAAGTACTGTATTGCCCGGCCGCTCGGCGTCGGTAGTCATCAAAATGGCATACAAAGACCACAGACCAGTGCACAGAGCAACCTGTAGCGCTCTCTGCTCTGCTCCTCTCAAAAGTCTGTTGTCGTCCCGCCAAGATGCCCTTGCTCACGACGGTGATCGATGACAAGTCACCATTGATCTCGTACGACGCTACATGGCTTCCGGGTTCGTCTTGGGATGACCAGTTGGCCGCCAAGTATGATTTAAACATATTTTGCTGTACCCACCCATTCACCTTCCTTGACAGCTATTATCTTGGTACTTTTACAACGAACAACGTAACAAACGGCTCCGTGACGCTCGACTTCAACGGGACGGCCGTCTGGGTCTATGGAGCCAACCGGGGGAATCATGGCAGCTACACCGTTCAGGTGGACGGCCAAACTTATTCAGGTTACAACGGCGCTGGGAATAATTTGTTCCAGCAATCGCTTTTTAATCTATCAACTCTCAGCCAAGAGACGCATGCTCTGAAGCTGACAAACACTGCAACCGGAAATCTTTACGTGGACATTGACATGGTCAGTTCCTCCTCCCTTCCTCCGATTAAGCGCCTCACGTCGCGCAGATCGTCTGGCAATCAGAAGTTGGGACAGCGGACGACCAGCTGGTGCCTACAGTAATTCAGGACACGGATTCCCGCTTCAATTACCAAGGATCCGTTTGGAGCACGACCTCCAGCGCCATCAATTTTAACTTGTTCAACAATGGTAGCGGCCAGTAAGTGATGGCAACTCCAAACTGGGCAGTATCGCCGAGCTCAGTATATTCGTTTCAGTGTCACAGGAACGTACGATGCAACCGTTTCATTCGCATTCACAGTAGGATCCTCTTTTAAATGCATCGTTCCCGACTCACGTAGCATACAGGGCACGCTTTTCGTTCTGCTTTTCGTCGTACTGCTCTGACAGATTGATCAGGCGAGGCTGTGACCCTTTTTGGGACTTCGGGGCCTAACAATGGTCCATACTCTGTTCAATTGGACGGTGGCCAGGCTGTCACCTATAATGCTACGAACGCGTACCCTACTAATTACGGGGTTGTCATTTACCATGCCGATAACCTTGGCTCCGGCTCACACCAGATAGTTCTTACCAACCTCCCTGCCACAAGTAGCCAACCCCTTCTCAGCATTGATTATGCACAGTTGTGGACTATTTCCAAGTACGTTTCCATGAACGCCATTACCTGTTACCATCTTGATTTGCTACAGTACCTCCACTTTGTCCGGATCGAGCACGGGCTCGGTTAACTCTGTGAGGTATGATCCAAGATCATGAATGCTTCTTCTTCTCACTTATCAAATTAGCCCCAGTTACTCTCAACAGTATGTGATATAGAAACATGGGATATGGGGCGGCTGGCTTACCCCAAACATTATACTGACAGCCTCAGTGCGGGGGCGATTGCCGGTTTAGTTGTCGCAGTCGTAGCCGCAGTCGTAGGGTTTGGGGTTGCCGTGTTTTTTTACAGGCGCTGGAAAGCTTTGTTGCCCATTAATGATGACCTGTACAAACATCATACTTCCCAGCAACAACCTGCGGGGTTGGCCGCGGTGGCCGCAACGGCCTTTTCTTCATCGTTGGATGCTAGGAGCAACAGGACTATACTGCGAAGCAATTCGTCAACACAGGCCTTTTCTGGGGGGACTCGGCAGTTAGGCGACAATCGTGAGGCACAGCATGATGGAGCTGCCACTCTATTCTCCGGTCGTCCTGACTCCCAGAGTAACATCTACGCGTTGGCTTCAACAACCCCGTCTTCGGTGGATGAAGTGCGTTGATTTCACCTGAAATATCCACTCTAATGGTGCTGAATACCTTGATATGCAGGGTCTGGGACACAGGCCTCTCCCCGATGCCCCTGGAGGGGGTTTGTCACTGTCCGCTGAATTTCCAAAGCTTACTGGTGCACAACGTCAACGTCGTCGGAGCCTTGATGTCAGTTCCATTGCAATCAGTGATGTTCCTCCGAACTACAATCAAGCAATTGGGAATACGACTAGAATGCATACATAGCTATTTTCATTCGCGACTTCGCGGTCATTTATTTCATATTATCACTAGAATCTATCTGTCAAACAACGGTGGATTCTGCGGACGCATGGGTGCTGGATGTCATCAAATGCATCCCGTTGGACTATTGTACACCGTTGTCCACTATCGACTTTCAAATTTGATGGCAACAAATATGCATCACTTCACTGTTTGATGAATCCATTTTCAGGTTTTTTCCTGAGCGCGTGTGGAGGTGTGAGCGCTGAAGCGCTGAGCGAGCAATTTTGAAGGGGTAAGATGCGAAAATCGACTGCGCTGCGTCTTTATACTACTACAGAGCCCCGCTCGTCTCCTCGACTGAACTGGGACCGACTGTCCGCTCGAATCGCGTAGCCTGTGGACCTAAGCCCTTGCCAACATTTGGCCGACAGTCTGGTTTGCGCGTTCTATGGTACCGTCGGTTTGCGGGTGGCACACACTCGACACCCGATCCCACCATAAGCTGCTAAAGTACGATGGGGCCAGAATCCGAACATCACGATACAAATATTGTTTTCGAGTACATTCTGGACTTCAGATGGCTCCAGCACACTCAAAAACAATATTTGTATTGCGATCGCTAACAACGGTAGGCCATGGTGCTTGTAACTTAACACGGCGCCGGGGGGCATCGTCCGTAGATCTTCCGCGAGCAGCGGTTTTTCGAAGATCGTACCGAGGCATTTTGGTATGCTTGATAATACGGTATGGGATCCTTTTGAAAACGTAGCACGAGTCTTTTTGATGGTCGACAGGAGGTACTGCATAGGTGACCAGATCCGATACTCTCGAAACCATCCCTTTTAGGAAGTGCATGGGCTACACCCGATGCTGATTGCTGATGCTTCCAGGAATGATGCTCGTGAGAAGCACACCAAAACGGAAGGTGTCGAGACTACAAACCCAATAGGTTCTATGACAAACTTGTCGGGAGATGAGAGGATTGGGAAAGAGTAAGAAGTCCACCAGAAAGATGTAAACCATTATGTGACGAAGCGAATAAAACGAGACGTATGCCGCGATGGAAGAGCGGCGACTGTTCAGTCACGGCGCGATGATTGGTCCTACTAGTCTGAGTTGCGACGTTGGCACGTGAAGAGAGAAGGAACATGAAAGGTGCGCGTGTGAGCCACTGCGTGTCTCGCACTCGCACTCCTTCACGCACCCGTCCTCGTGCTCCTCTGAGCCAGGGAACCTGGGCACGCACCTGTGGCTGCGGGTCTGCATCAATGGCCTGAGAAATATCAGTCTGTACGACATGTGCATCCTTGTGGACGCGCAGAAGGGGTGGAGCGGTGATGGTGACGGTGAGGGAGAACGAAAACGAAGCAACGACGGGAATTTGATGCGGTGCAGGGCCGACTACGGCGAAAACGGGCTGGGCAGGCTCGAGCCTTTCAAAGGGTCATTTCTCCGCTTCGGAAATGACCTTGCAGGGTCTAGACAGCTTCCATTTGTGGGAAGTTCGTCATGATAAACTAAACTTCTGCCTCGACCAGGCTGTGACAAGCCTAGGCAGGGGGTGGCTGTGCGACAGCGTTCTCAGCAAGACAAGGTTTCGTCTCTTTCCATCTCTCACTTCTGCATGCTCGACGACATCCAACAGACAGGGCAACCACCAAAGCCTACCTTTCCTCCAACCCTCGCCGATCTCAGCAGGAATGCTTCTGTCATCTCTTCGTCCTCCGACTCCGAAGCGAGCACTACCACACTCATCAAGACTCCGAGACCCCGCCCAACTCGCACGTTCTCGTCTCCACGCTCCCGCAGCCCCAACTCACCGCCCTCCCACTTCGTTCGTCCTCCCCCTGCGTATCTGACCAGGGAGCTCGGCGTATCCGAAGAGTCAGACCATGGGGATCCCGTTCCTCAGCCCGTCCCCGTCCCCAGACCAGCTCAGGCCCGCTCAAAATCTCGCAAACCCTCGAGATCGCGCAACCCTTCTGCCAACGCGCGTTTGTCCGCACAGGATTTCGTGTTCGGAGAGACCCTCGGCGAGGGATCGTATTCCACCGTGCGTACGTTTCATGTTGCTGTGTTCGCCTGCTGACGCGATCTCCCGGTTGCACGCGTCAGGTGATGCGTGCGCGGTACGCCCGTACAGGTCAAGAATATGCGATCAAAATTCTTGATAAGAATCACTTGATTCGCAAGGACAAGATGCTCGTTGCTCTTGCAGAGAAGAATACCCTCGTGAAGCTCGGAGCTGGACATCCTGGCGTAATTCATCTACACTGGACATTTCAGGACGAATATAGCTTATGTGAGTATGCTACGTCGCCACCTTTCCTGTAAAATATCTGACCAGGCGGTGCAGTTTTCGTGTTGGACCTGGCTCCGAACGGGGAGATGCAATCACGGATATCGCGTCTGGGGTCGTTGTCGTTGACCTGCGCGAGGTATTATACGGCCCAGATCGTCGATGCTATCGAGTACATGCACGACAAGGACGTTATCCATCGGTTCGTTCCTGCCCTGCCTTGATCAGTAATGGCATACTCACACCTACTCTCCGATCAGTGACCTGAAACCGGAGAACCTCTTGCTTGATGCCGGATTCCGGATGAAGGTTACCGATTTCGGAACGGGCAAGATTCTCGAAAACGGCCGTAAGCCATCCCTCTGCACTAGGTACTCCGCTTTACTCATTCGCATCCCCGCAATGACAGAAGATCGCGCCAACTCGTTTGTCGGGACTGCTCAATATGTCTCTCCAGAGCTCTTGGAACGCAACGAGACCTCCAAGAGGTGCGCCAACGCAGTTTCCCCGTCGATCTCACGGACCTCACACTTTCACGCTTGACAGTTCCGACTTATGGTCACTCGGCTGCATTGTCTTCCAGATGATCGCTGGCAGATTCGCTTTTCATGGACTGTCCGAGTACCTCACGTGGCAAAAGATCAAGTCGCTTGATTACTCTTTCCCCGAAGGCTTCGACGAAGACGCCAAGGATTTCGTAAGCAAGCTTCTGGTGCGCGTGATCTCCCTCTTTGTGCACTTTTAATATTTTGCCCACTCACATCTCGTTGCTAAATATAGGTTCGTGATCCCCGACAACGACTCGGCGCATCTCGCACTCCGGGATCTCTATCGCCACTTCGTGATCACCCTTTTCTTGCGTCCATCAATTGGAGTACGCTCTGGACAGATCCACCGCCTCGACTCGAGCCGGGCCTCGTGAAGAAACAACTCGATAATCCATCAGATGGGGAGGACGCAAGATGGAACGACGTCAGCGCGAGATGGGACGCGCTCGTTGGAAACGGGGATGTGGGCGAGACGGAGGGAACCATGGTGGTTCATGGCAACCGATGCTCTTCGGTCCCTCGGCTTGTCGACGACGACGGGATAGCATGGGCAGAGGATGCCCACGGCGCCGAGTTTGAGAAGTACAAGCTCAGGGACGCGGGCGCGTTTAAGCGGGTATCGCGCATCTTGGAGGAAGCCGGACCTATGGGTGAACTGCCCGATTATTCCCTTGCGACCGCCATAGCAAGTGGTACTCCGGTCGAGTCGATTGCAAGTATAGGTGGTCAAGAAAACGCAGACAAACACTTGAACCCGAACCCGAGCGCAACGGTCGACGTTTCCAAAGCAGCCGAGGAGAAACCATCGTTAGATACCACCACGATACCCGAGACGCCGATGTTGTCCTCGACATCGATTGCGATACCTATTCCTTCGATGATTCCACGGAACGGTATCGCCGCAGAGGAGGGAGGAAGAGGGTCTGGAACGAATTCCTCGGATGGCAGCCTGGTTGACAAGTCGGCCATCGTTACCGCCATCGCATCTCTCGAGCTTGAACGGGGGCGCAATCGGGAATTGACGCCTGTGCAGGGCAATGGGCGGTCGTGTTGTCTTCCAGATTAGTGAGTCCAATCGTCCATTCCTTAGTTGACGCTTAATGAATATTCTGAAATGTAGTTCGTCGCTGCTTCTTCCTGGGGAGACGATCTTGTTCAGCACACAGGTAGAGGCGCGGTCTCCGAAACGCCGAGGGAGCAAGCTGAGGCTAATCAGCGTGAGCGTGTCACCTATCCGGTCCAAGAATAGACAGTTACTGTTGACGACGCACCGGCTCTTGTGCGTCAAGCAACGGCCGGAGGGGGGTGTTGGGTTGAAGTCGGAACTGAGTTTGAAGAAGGGCTCGGCGGGTACGGGCGTGGAGAAGGTCAAGGACAAGGATTCCAAGTCGGTCGTGGAGAGTGCAGAGAGAAAGAGCGAGCGAGAATTTGTCGTTTTGACGGTGCGTGATCTCCTGTTGCGTCGGACGATCCGTGTGTTTGCTAACGCGGGCGCAATGTAGTCTACGCAGACGCAGACGTATGCTACCGAGTCGAGCAGTATTGCGTCACAGTGGGTGCAAAAGATCAACGCTGTTTTGTTCCCGGTTCAGAGATAACGATGACCCCCGGATTCGACCTGGATGCTACCAACACCTACGAAGGACCCTATGGCCTATTGTCCTCTCGTACACTTTTTTTCGGACCGGACACAGCTCCCTCTCGTAATATGGATGCACAATGGTAATGGGTAATTGACGCACGGTTTCGCCCGTGATAATATTGGCGCGCACGTACGTTTATCATTTTTCTTCTTTCTTTTTAGTAATCTATTTCGACGTCTTTCGACAATGCGACGCCCGCGCTCCATCCTTTCTCCCTTGTCCTGTTTTTGTCCTCTGCTAGTATGCTACAATATTTGTGTTTTTTATTTTTGTACTGGGATTGGTTCTTGGTTTCACTTTCATGATTTTCATTGCTTTGTTTTGTTGGTAAGTAAGTACATAGTATTTACCCCGGCCTCTGGGCGGCGGAGTTGTGGGCCTAGTAAGGGAATATACGCCTTTACTACAATGATATTTCATTTTCACACTCTAATCACGCACACTTATCACGATGTTGGATGACTGGTCTCATACACTCTTGCAAACCGATCCTATGAGGATGTACCGCGCAAAACGGGACGCTGCGCATCAAACCGTTGCATCCCAGTACAACATTCTTGGATTCATATCCTCAGGAACGTATGGCAGAGTCTACAAGGCACAGAGCGTCGAGTCCGAGACCATCATGTATGCGATCAAAAAGTTCAAGCCGGACAAAGAAGGGGACGTCGTAACGTATACTGGCATAAGTCAGAGCGCGATACGGGAGATTGCAGTAAGTCTTTGCTGTGCCTCGTCGATGACGCCTGCCAGGGCGCGACACGCCGTTGACAGCTCAACAGGGAAATCTCACATGAAAATGTGGTCGCCCTCAAAGAAGTCATTTTGGAGGACAAGTCAATATATATGGTCTTTGACTATGCTGAGCATGACTTTCTGGTACTACATATTGGGCGAGATGTTGAGCATACGCTGATCATTCGCAGCAAATCATCCACCATTACTCTCAAACCCTCCGCATTCAGATCCAATCTCAGGTTCTCAAATCGTTGGTTTACCAACTTTTAAACGGCCTCGTCTACCTACATTCGGCGCATGTGCTGCACAGAGACCTCAAGCCTGCTAATATTCTCATCACTGCTTCGGGCACCGTCAAAATTGGGGATCTCGGTCTTGCTCGTCTAATTCACAAGCCCTTGCAACCCCTTTTCGCAGGTGATAAGGTTGTTGTCACGATATGGTACCGCGCTCCCGAGCTGCTCATGGGTGCAAAGCATTATAATAAGGCGATCGATTGTTGGGCGGTCGGCTGCGTTTTTGCAGAACTGGCAAGTTTGCGACCGATATTCAAGGGCGAAGAAGCAAAACTAGACTCCAAAAAGAATGTCCCATTTCAGAGGGACCAACTTCTCAAGATCTTCGAAGTTCTTGGTACACCCGATGGTAAATACGGTTCTCATACACAATCAGAATGTGGTTGTTAATTCGCATTTCTTCAAAGAAAAGGACTGGCCTGGTGTTTGCGATATGCCAGAATACCAGAATATGAAACGACTTGATGTGTATGTGTGTGAATAATTTGTTGACCGCCTCTACTGATTTCCCTCCAAGATATCAAAACCGCCTAGCAGAGTGGTGTCAGTCACGCATAAGATCACAGCAAGGACACGATTTACTCCGTCAGCTATTTGCATATGATCCCGACAGACGGTTGACCGCTAAAGAGGCCTTGGGTCATAAGTGGTTCCAGGAAGAACCTCGACCCTCACGCAAGTTAGTTGGATGAATCTCACACTCCTCCTTGCCCCCGTTCTCGGTGCTTACGTTCCTCGGTAGTGTGTTTCAATATGTGCCAGCACACCAAATTCCACCTCAACGGCGAATTACTCAGGATGAGGCTCCTTCTATGATGGGCGTCCCTGCGCCTACGCAGCCTCAAACACAACCACAGGGTCCAACGGCGCACGGACACCAAGGTCAGCACTTGTCACAACAATCCAAGCCTGGAAGCACGACAAGTTTCGCGAGCGTTAGCGTTGGGGCTCAGGGTGCTATGCAAGCGTATACCACAGTTCAGGGAGGGTCTTCGAGAAAGAAGGCTAGACTTGGATGACCTCCTATGGTGATGCTGACGGGGCGGTACCGACTTTTGAATTGGCTGATTGCGGTTATCGCCGATAATTAATGGATTATGGAAGCACTCTCTGAGAGAGTGCTTAGAACCACTTGTATGTTAGCGTTATCTGATGTCGTAGATAATCTAGCTTTATTTTGCAATCCTGTGCTTAGCCCATTTCGGGAACATAACGCTTTTGCTGCCGCAAAGCGTCAAAATTCATGCGATGGCAGGAGCCAATTCGCCAAAAAATGGGTTTTGGTCGCCCGAACTACTTTGTTACTTCGTGGCAGGAGGCGTCGCAGGCGCTACGTCTCGGACGGTTGTGAGTCCGCTGGAAAGGCTCAAAATCATACAGTGAGTGATACTTCCACGGCCGCGTGGCACTTGATTTCTGACAATGGCCTTGTGAAAAATCTTAGGCAAGTACAACCGCGTGGCTCCGAGGGACAGTACAAGGGAGTCTGGCGCAGCCTTGTGAGAATGTGGAGGGAAGAAGGTTTTGCAGGGTTTATGCGAGGAAATGGGATCAATTGCTTGCGCATAGTGCCCTACAGCGCCGTGCAATTCACAACCTATGAGCAGTTAAAGAAGGTTAGGTTCATGTACTATTCTGCCTGCTCGACCACTAAAAGCACACAGTTTTTCACTCGCACTAGGTCTAAAGAACTCGATACCTCGACGCGGCTGATCAGTGGTGCACTGGCTGGCATAACCTCAGTCTGTGCGAATTGTCCTCGTCTCCGAAAAGTCTGAAATTTAGACCTAATTTCAGGTTCGACATACCCTTTGGACCTTGTGCGGTCGCGTTTATCTATTGCCACGGCCAGTATATCTATGTTGCCTTCGAGGCCATCTGAAGGCCCAACCTCCTCTACCCCGAAGGCACTTTACTCAAAGGCAGACCTATCGGTGGTTGGTATGACTCTCAAGATCATGCGCGAAGAAGGAGGTATCCGAGGACTGTATCGCGGGCTTGTGGCGACGGCAGTGGGAGTCGCTCCTTACGTTGGGATCAATTTTGCAGCGTACGAGACCCTGCGCGGTATCATCACGCCACCGGGTCAGAATAGTGTTCCTAGAAAACTGATGTGTGGTGCCCTGGCTGGTATGCGATCATTCGAATTAGTTTTGTGATCGCACTTGACGACATGTTCTACAGGATCTATCTCGCAAATGCTAACGTTCCCATTTGACGTCCTAAGAAGAAAGATGCAAGTTGTAGGAATGCAGGGTGGAGGGATGGGACAATATAATGGAGCGATAGATGCACTGAGGGTGGTGGTCCACGCTGAAGGGATTCGTGGGCTATATCGTGGCCTGTGGCCCAATTTACGTGAGTCTGTCAAGATTGAAGGCGTAGTGACCCTGCTGATGCCAACGCATGACGACCGGATGTGACAGTGAAGGTCGCGCCTAGTATATCCACCTCCTTTTTCACCTACGAGTTGGTGAAAGACTTTCTTATTGTTGCGCCATCCTGATCCGTGATAACGCCTTCATATCTGCGTGGAAGATTTTGTGTCCAAATCGAGTCTAGCCTGGGTAGAACGGCATAGAAATTTGAAATAGATATACATAATAATAGATAATTTCAATTATTTACAGTCAGGACGTAATGTCCAAATCCGGTTTCGCGAGCGTACAGTGTTCGGCACGTCGTTCCACACGACGAGCAGCGCCTCGTGTGGGTCACCGGTCAGCCCTTTCTTTCTTTCTTTATTTCCTTCTCTGCCAGCATTTGATGGTCTTCACTGATCATCGACAATCACCGTGTAACTGTATTCACACATTTGGTTGCATTCTGTTTGCATGGTCAGTCGAAAGTTCCTATCTGCCGTTCGACACGTTTGAAGCCTTGCTGTCGCTGCGTTGCATTCTCTACCATTGTGCCTTATTTTTCATCCCAGTTTTTGTGCTGACGGCTCTAAACGTTTCCTATAGCACCGTATTTATCTCGTCTAGTTGATCCTCGAGTTCGTCCGTATCTTGCTCGGCTGGATCTGCCCTGCTACTCCTTTCGAGCCAGAAAACCACCGGTCATCCAGGTATACCCATGGTCCAGAACAAGCAATCATTCTCCACGTTTCCGGCCTCACTTTCGTCCTCGTTTTCATCGTCCGTCCCTTCCTCTATGGTGCCACCTGCAACCCCCCCCTCTCCTTCACCTTCAGGTAGCTCATCTGCCGATCAACTCTCCTCACCCCCTTCCACCACGTTCAAGAACATATTTGGTGTACCTGCTTCCCCCCATCGTCCTCATTCCTCCACTTCCTCACTTTCCATGGGTCAGGTTGTGGGCCGGCCTCAGGTCAATACCACATTGTCGCCGTCATCAGCCCCTTCTTCGCTAGGCGTTTCTGCGTCGAATGCAGGGAGTCGCTTCAAACGTGCTTTCGCCGGTCGTCGGAAAAAATCGGACTCTGCAAGTCTACCGTCACCAAGACTCGATAAGCACAGGGAGCAGCAAAATGATGAGTCGCCGCATGGGTCACCGAGTATTGCACCACGTCAGCTGGGCGCAAAGCAGCTTACTCTCCAGCTTGCGCAGCATGTCTTTAACAAGAAGTCTGCGCCTGCGTCCCCTGCACTGAGTGGTCTAAGTCTGCCTCCTCCACCACCTCCGCCCAAGCAAACTCCCCCGCCGATCCTTCCGTTATCACGTCTCTCACCCATCAACACCAATACCGATAAACGCATCTCCGTCATCACGACATCTAGTCCCATCGCACCGGCATTAGATTTCATCAGGAAGAGCGATGAACATGCGGAGCAGCTCGCATCGAAGGAAAACGAACGGAAGGATATCGAGAGGTCGGAATTGAAGGACGTTCGCAGGAAAAGCGATTCTACGCTGAGCCTTCGTACCATCCGCGCTACTTTAGGGAACAAGACTCCTCGCCCAGTTTCGCTCGCCGAGTCGCTACATTCCACTCATACAGTCGTACCCATGAACAAGCGCCTAAGTGCCCTCATTACAGATCCGGAGTTTGTCATGGCCGAGGAAGACGACGGGTCAAGCAATGACGAAAGGGGCGGGGTAGTCAGTCGTTCTTCAGCCTCGTCGTTGCGACTCAGAGATAGAAGATCTCAATCCCTCAATCTCGGTCCTCCTATTTCGTCGATGATATCTGGCCCCACCGTCTCGAACGCAACAATGAGTCTGGAGGCGGTAACGGTTACTCTTCCTAGATCGACCTCGGAAGGATTTGAACGGGAACGCCTCGTCACTAGTCAGTTGGTCGCGGCGACTTTCTCTTCACCGCCTTCGAACACTATGGCAGTGAACGCCGTCATTCGACATACTAGCGCCATCTCCTCTCTGAATCAAGTGTCCAATACATCTACCTCGCGGATCGAACGAAACTTGCCGGACATTCCAGATACTCCACAAGAAAACCCATCATCGCCACAACCATACTATCCACAACAATCATTTCGTCAGACAGCCATCAGCATGACATCAGGATTTGCCCCTGCCGCTGGGCTTGCACGACGTGCCGTAGAAAGAATGGGTCGGGTTTGGGGTTCAAAAAGCTCAATCCCAAGTCCTCTCGCTTCACCGCTTGGTGAGCTATCGTTCAATGGTCGCACTAAGCTAGCATCTCGTACAGGGTCAAGCCACTCGGAGCCCCCACATCACGGATATGGATATGGTAGGAAGGGTCGGCACAATCCACAAACGCCATCTGTTAGCTCCATTCCCTCATCCTTGTCCGAGGGACCGCAGCTTGGGACACGCCTTCGAGGTCCTGTCCGTATATCTCCCTCAGGAGACGTAGTCGCTGGTTTGGTCTTCGGAAGGGATCTCAAGACATGTGTTGAAGAGACAGCCATGGACTCCGTTTTGAGCATCCTCCACACGCAAGATACGGCGGACGATGGAGACGAGGATTTGATCATCGAAAACCAATGGAGTGAACCTTCAGGTCCATTGGAAAGGCGGTATATCCCTGCGTTGGTTGTTAGATGTGCACAGCATATTCTTGCGTGGGGTGTCCAGGAGTTAGGGCTTTTCCGGTACGCGCTGCGAAGGGATATACTCGTGTTCTAGATACTCATCATTTGTTTATAGTGTTAGCGGTCGTTCATCCCATGTGGCTAAGCTACGTACCGAGTTCGATGCTGGTAAGTCGTTAATGCACCGTAGGTTAGATCTGAGATTGACTACTCTAAACACAGGGGCCGATTTCGATATCGTGGAATCTAATCCAGGGGACTTGGACCCACACGCAGTTGCTTCTGTGTTCAAAGCATATCTGCGAGAATGTGAGCGACTTGTTTCGTCTCTAGTGTTGCCCGTGGCTGACATGCCCATTCGAGTGCCCGAACCTATATTGACAAACCAACTGATGCCCTATTTTGATGTTGCCATGGTCTCCGAGCGGTCGACCAACAACATTCAGGATCCTCCACCGAATAACATCCAGGGACTTCGAAAACCTCCATCACTGTCAACAATTGGCATGCCTAAGCTCGGTGGTGCCCATCCCCCCTCCGAATCGTTACGTAGTGCTCTCTTGGATCTGATATCGCGCCTGCCTCAGGAAAACCGTGACTTGCTCACGACGGTAACGGAAGTAATCAACCATACCGCCAGGAAGAGCTCAGAGACCAAGATGCCGCTCAGCAACTTGTTGCTCGTGCTGTGTCCTAGTCTTAGTATGAGCCCATCACTCTTGCAAGCGCTTTGTGAAAGTCAGGGCATCTGGAATGGTGTCTATCAACACGAGGAAGACTTGGACCTAGACGCGACTACAGGCGAAACCAGTCAACCCATCAGCTTTTCGCAAGTGCGTGCTGAGTCTGAAGGTAGTCCCCAGACAGCTTCTCCCCTGCGATCATCGAGCGAAGGCAAACGCTTTGCTCGTCCCTTACCCAGTCTTCCTACGCCAGATGGATCGAGCTCCATTCCATCCTCTTCGTCGACGGGCGAGGCTTCGGGTCTGTCCACAGGTGTTGATAAGACCTCTCGTGTCCCTCACGATACCGAGTCGCCGTCATCATCGTCCTCAATGGACGACAGCTCGTCGATCTCACACTCATCTCAGGGTGGTCGCCCTGTCACACCCACATCATTGAACTTCAAGTTAGCCAACTCATACTCCCCACCATCCCTTTCATGTTCAACAGATTCCTCGTCCGTTCCATCGACATCATCATCGGGGTCGCCCATTCAATTGGTCAAACCACTAACACTTGTGGATGAATGTGATGAGCAACAGTCATCCGGTTCTACAGATTCCCTTGAGGTTGCTGAACCCATTCCTCTCCCGATACCAGGTTTGCGGTCTACGCAGACGCTTCCGGAAACTCAGTTCCAATTTCCTGGGCCACGGGATAATATTCCTCGAAGTCCACTTACACATCGGAAATCAACCCCTTCCCTCTCCTTCTCTTCTTCCATCTCTGCAGAAGGCCGGTCGGCTTCTATGGCTTCCCGTACGATACGACTGAAGAAGCCATCGCTACATCTGCTCTTTTCGAAACACTCCACGTCTTCAAATCCATCATCCACGCCATCACCGATGGTTACTGGTTCCTATGTGGCTTCACAGGAGAGTGGTTTGTGGTCGTCTTTGACGTCTGGGTCCTCGCCGGATTCTATGGTTACTGCACCACAGTCACGATTCAGCTACCCACCAGTATTGAATACGGCCATCGACGAGTCTTCGATTTCCCTTGCGTTAGGCATCGAGGATGATGCGGAAGACCGTGCCACATCCGTCGGACCCGTGGCTGAGAAAGGTCTGAAAGGTCCGCAGGAACCGACTAAGTCTGCTACACCTTTCCACAACCTACCAAGGAAAGAAGCCGAATTCCGTCACTTAGACGTCACCCTCCCGGAAGACGAACAATTTGGTGAGTGTGACTGGACGCAGAGCGTATTGATGGCGGCTCAGGGAGAGCCGAGATGGTAACAAAGGGGGCTTGCAACGGACATGGACATACTTCGGACACTACATGCCCTGCAGGCAGGTCTCTACATAATGCTGATAAATCTTCGTAGTTTTTTAATTTGCATGGTCGTTTCCATTCTATCAGGCCACTTTGAAATAAAACACCCGAGTACATACCCCAATTTTTTCGCTACTACCTACTCGGGCATGTATCAATGGTGGATGCCTGTTCATTTGCGCATTTGGATAAAGGCTGCATGACGTCACCGTCAGATAAGGTCTAGGTTGGCCCAGCCTGAGATAAGACCTGAGAGTGAACGTCGAGCATTGCATTGTCACGACCGCTCTTTTTTCTTCCATGACTTCCAGCTCGGCCAGAGCGATACAAAAGAAACTCTTCAGAGGCGTCGACGACTCCCCTGGTTCCTCTGGTCCAGAATCTAACGACTCGGCGGATCCCCGTGACGGTCTCACCATCCAGATCCCAAAATCAATACTAACTGCCGCAAAATCGGATGCCCTTCCAAAAGTCTCTAAGGCGAGCCCACGCGGTCCAGGTGGGACAGATGGCGACACGATTCAAAAGAGCTACCGCCAACGACTGAGCGAGAAGTTGGGCTTCGACTACCAAGGTGTAGAGAGGCACCGTCTTCAACAAAGTGACGATCGGCTTCGCCATTGGAAACGATGGGGTCCATATCTCAGCGATCGACAATGGGTAAGTCTAACATGGTATTAGCGCTCGCCATGTCTCTTATAACCGATTACTTGCCCCCCCAGGCAACAGTCCGAGAGGACTATTCTGAAAACGGCGACGCTTGGAGTCATTTCCCTCATGAACACTCACGATCGCGTGCTTATCGATGGGGCGAGGACGGCATCGGCGGCATCTCGGATAATCATCAGCGACTCTGTTTCTCGCTCTCCCTATGGAACGGCGAGGATCGCATGTTGAAGGAACGTCTTTTTGGCGTCACAGGTCATCAAGGGAACCACGGCGAAGACGTCAAGGAGCTCTATTACTATCTAGACTCGACACCGTCCCATTCCTACATGAAATTTTTGTACAAGTACCCCCAACGCAAGTATCCTTATGAAGAGCTCGTGACAGAGAACGTCCATCGGGACCGAAACGTGGCAGAGTACGAGATCCTGGATTCTGACGCTTTTGACGATGACCGGTACTGGGATGTCTTTATGGAGGTCTGTTTCTTCATGTTTTCGCTCGCGGCCAGTCTGAAACACCCATCACAGTATGCCAAAGATGAAGATGACCCGGACAGCCTCTATGTGCGGATCACTGGCTATAATCGCGGTCCAGAACCCGCTACGCTCCATATCATTCCACAGTTGTGGTTCCGCAATACGTGGTCGTGGCCCGCTTCCAGGCCACCAATGCCATCCCTCACTTGCTCGGCTACGGACAACGACATCCAATATATACAGATCAGACACCCGTCTATGGAGAAGTACTTCATGTACTGCTTACCCTCTCCACCCCCGGTCGATGCGGATGGCGTTTTCGTCACGGAAGAAGATGTCGTCATTCAACCCGAACTTCTTTTCACAGAGAACGACACCAATTTTAGCCGCCTTTACGGAGGGGAAAATACGTCTTCGCACGTCAAGGATGCTTTTCACGACCATATTATCCCGTCGCATCGACCTGTCGCCAAGTCGGATGGGGTGACTTCCCAAGGAGATGATGGCGATAGCACGTCCGACTCCAGTTCAGGGGGGGGATCTCCGTTTGTCAACCCACAGAGATGTGGCACGAAATCTGCGGCACATTATATCTTCCAGGATGTCCCGGCCAACGGCGGATGTGCGGTTGTCCGTATAAGACTGACACCGCAGTCTGTGTCCAAGATCTCCAACGTGGACGATGAGGCCGTGTTCGATAGGGTGATAGAAGAACGGCGCGAAGAAGCGGACGAATTCTACAGTTCGCTTGTACCCGGTCCGATGAGCGACGATTTCAAGCAAATCATGAGGCAGGCCCTTGGCGGCATGTTGTGGACAAAACAATATTATCAGTTTATACACCAGGAGTGGATCGATGGCGACCCTGCACAACCCCCACCACCCCCCGGGCGTAAAAACATTCGCAATAAAGTACGTCTTCCTATTTGGTTGCTTGTATACCTGAAAACTGAACCCCTCATCAGCATTGGCGTCATATGCACATCGACGATATTCTTTCCATGCCTGACAAGTGCGTACTTTCGCCTGTTTGATCTGCAATATTATAATGACTGACTTGTTCAGATGGGAATACCCATTCTTCGCTGCCTGGGACACCGCTTTCCACTGCATACCCCTTGCTGTCGTTGACCCTTCTTTCGCCAAGAAACAATTAGATTTATTAACTAGAGAGTGGTACATGAAGCCGGACGGGCAGATTCCCGCGTACGAGTGGAATTTCTCTGATGTCAATCCTCCCGTACATGCCTGGTAAGTATGGTTTCCACCTATTTCTTCATATCATTGATCCGATGGTTCCAGGGCGACATTTAGAGTGTTCAAGATAGAGCGAAAGCTCACAGGACGGGAGGATCTACCCTTCTTAGAGCGGGTCTTCCAGAAGTTGTTACTCAACTTCACATGGTTTGTCGCTTGCTTCGACGGCAGGCGCGGTTGATCACGGCTATCTATTCAGGTGGGTTAATAGAAAAGATGCCGGGGGACATAATGTCTTTGAAGGAGGTTTCCTTGGGCTTGATAACATTGGCATTTTCAATCGTTCCGAGCCACTGCCAACAGGGGGAAGTTTACGTCAAGCGGATGGCACTGCTTGGATGGCGTTTTATTGTTTGAATATGTAAGCGCAAGTTGATATATCATTCCAGGTTTCTTGATGGTGTCTAGGTTGAATATAGCCCTCGAGCTTGCGAAGCACAATCCGGTGTATGAGGACATCGCCTCCAAATTCTTTGAGGTACGTCCCTTTCACGTTAGTGGAAGTCACATTTTCCTGACCAACGCCAGCATTTCATCTTTATCGCTGATGCTATGACATATATGTCGGGAGACAACGAGCTGAGCCTTTGGAACGAGGAAGATGGGATGTATTACGATGTCATCCAGTTCGGCCCCGGAGACTCGATCCAGTTGCCCGTGCGCAGCCTCGTCGGCCTCATTCCCCTTTATGCGACCCTTGTTCTCGAGCCCTCCGTACTCAACAGATTACCGGGTTTCAGGAAACGTGTGGAGTGGTTCCTCGATAATAGACCCGAGGTATCGGCTCGGAATATGGCAAATATGAGTGGTACCGTGATAGTCATCTTCATCTTATCCTTGGTTTCCTCAGTGTTTTCTAGTCAGGGGCAGGGGAGAACGACGTCTACTTGCGCTTGCTAGCAAGGAAAGGCTTGTCCGCATCCTGGAGAAGATGCTCGATGAGAACGAGTTCTTGAGCGAATTTGGCATTCGATCGTATGTCGAATCATGACACACCTCACCGAATTTCTCATGGAATGCCGTCTAGTTTGTCGAAGTTGCACAAGGACAAACCTTGGGGGATGGATGTGAACGGAGAGTGGCACGAAATCAGATACTGGCCGGGCGATTCCCATTCCGGAATGTTTGGTGGCAATTCTAACTGGCGCGGACCGATCTGTGAGGACCAAGTCACATTGCATTTGCTAGCACACGGACTCACAGACTGGCAGGGCTTGCGGTGAACTTCCTGCTCATCGAAAGTCTCCAAAGGTTTTACCAGTACTACGGGGATGACCTTCAGGTGGAATGCCCTACCGGCAGCGGCGAGTATATGAATCTCGCCGAGGTATCGGCAGAAATTCAACACCGCATTATCCACATCTTTGGCCGTGATGTAGAAGGGAAAAGGGCCACCAACGGCGGCAACCCAAAGTTGGACAGAGATCCGAATTTCCGTGATTATGTCTGGTTTTACGAAGTAAGCATGGGTCATGGCTTCTTCAGCCGTGGATACTGATCACGCCATCGTTTCAGTTTTTTCATGCGGATACCGGCCGAGGGCTTGGGGCATCGCATCAGACTGGATGGTGAGTATGGATCGAGGTGGAGACTTTGTGCCTTTTTATTTATTTTGTTACTCTTTTCTTCACTAGGTCGGGCTTGGTTGCCTATCATATCCTGCAGAGCGGAGCGACATGTCGGTTGCCGAGAACTCCACGGAGTAAGTGCTATATGCTATTCGGACCCGTAATGGATTTTTACCATTCTTCCGCAGCTCCGCGGAGCGTGGTCAACCACTACTTCGATGTGAGTTTCATGAGGCAGCATCCGAGTTTCAAGTTTATTCACGCGTTGGCAGGAAACGCTCGATGGGCACTCCGAGTACGGAGATGACCCTCGCTCCTTGTATAGCGCCATGAGCAACATGGACTTGAATTCCCTAGGAGATCTTTCACCCGATGCATTGTAGAGCGGGCACGGCGCAATTAGATAGAAGAGGTGCTTGGCCCATCTTGTCTTGGCAATAATCATAATATAAAGGATTGTAGCAATGCGTGATCTATTACTTAAGGGTACATGTCGATGTCCTCCACGTTTTAGATATGCTCAACGGCATCGAGAATAAGGAGCGAGAATTACAGAAAAGAGAAAGAATGCGAGGAAAGTCGCGACCATAGACTCAAGGTCAAGAGGGATGTCAGAAAAGTCACAAATGAAGGGCGGGTAATAAGCCGTCATAACGCGATGTGGGGAATGGAACGAACAGCAATATTTACTGGAGTGGTAGGGAACTTACGTAACATATAGAGTCACTTGGCCGCCCGGGTGGAACGCTTCGAAGGCCATCTGTACGTCTTCAGTAGACCCAAGGGATATCAAGTCACCATCTTCGTCTCTGTATTTCACCCTCAACGGAGCGTCGTCTCGACGTGGACCACACAGACGAATCTTCTTGCCCACTTTATCCACGAGCTGGCTGAATTCCGTCGATCGAGGAACTTGGATGACGAAGATGTCATCTTGGAAATGAACCTTGACTTTCACGGATGAGGGGTAACCGTTGTTCATCGATATACTGTCGAACATTTGCGACCTTGATTGTCGGAGTCCTGATCCCATCAACGAAGATTCACTGGAACCAAACGGTGTTATCGGTGATGAGCTGTTGGGTGACTCCTCCGATGAACCACGGGTGGATTGGCTGGAGCCACTGCCCCGCTTGCTGTCCACTGTCGTGCCCGTCGAACGATGCGTCCATGCGGTAGTTGGGATAGGGGGTGGGGATGTTTGTGCAACATATGCACTAGGTTGACTTGCGCTCCTCGATCGGCTGAGCGGGACAGCGTTGACGGAAGTGGGGGTTATGGGTTGGTCGTACGAGGGCGTGAATGGGATTTGCGTGTGTAGTGGGATTTGAGGTCGGGTCCACTGGGCGTGCATGTAACTGTTGGTATTGTCGGCTCGAGCGCGGGATTGATCATATCTCCATTGGGGGTGCATGTAACCATTTACGTTGTCGGCTCGAGCCCGGAAATGATCGTATCCCGGAAGAGGGTCACGGTCAAGCTGTGGGTTTTGAACAGGTGGGCGGTGAATTCCTAACGGAGTACCGCGCCCCGATGAGGCTATACTTGATGGTGGGTAATCTTCGTACTCGTCGTCGAGATCGAACTCGAATCCATCGGCGGAGACAGGCGGTCGGTGACGAGCGTGGGCTGGATGGGGTGGCAGACTATGTACATATTGGGCGTGTGACATTGAGGAAGATGCTCTGTCGTGAGTGACGGGAAGAGGAGACCGCTGGGTCATCGAAGCGGGTACGGAGGCGTGACTGTTGTGTGGAACAAAATGCGAGATATTGCGATCTGAAGCTCGTCGATTTGCTACTTCCCCGATTAGCCTGTTGATCTGGGTCTCCCACTGTTTTAACTGCTCCTCAGAACGACATCGAAGAGTGAAGTATTCTAAATCGTCATCGCCTCTCCACCATACGGCAAGAGAGTACGGATTCACATTAGAGGAACCTGACAATAGTGTGAGTTGCGAGTTACGAAACGATGTGTCCGCATACGCACCGATCGAGTTTCTCGGGGAGCTTGGAACGGCCTGGGTGACGTTATTTAAGAAGATACGACCTTTGAGAAGTAGTGCAGTATCCTTCTTCTTGTTAGGTGCACCCGGAACAGACGGGACAGAGGTGGAGGGCTGCTTCTTCAGAATGGAGTTATTCTTTCCGGCCCTCTTACCGTTCGGCGGGGGTTGGAGTGCTTCCTTGCAACATAGGATGATCTTCTCAAATAGAAAGACGTGGTACTCGCGGTCGACTTCGGATTTGGTGACGGTGAAGATGTCGTCGAGGAGTAGGTTGCCGAAATTGGTTAGATGATGACCCTTCCAGTCTTTAACGCGACCTTCGAGGTTGCGCACGGTTTGATTGTTCTCAGCACGTCGCTGTGCCTCGTTGATCTTATCCGTTATGCGCTTCGCTGCAGCGGAACCAGCTTGGAGCTCTTCGAAATGGGGGTAATCGACGATGTTTGATGCCTTTACTAGGGACTGCCGAAGACGACGATAAGAAGCTGCTGACCAAGAAAGACGAGACAGATCACTCACATCAAGCAACAGTGGATACTTGCAAATTCTTTGAACAGGTTTGATTAGAAAAGCAGGCAGCTCTGACTTGGCGTTGATCAAATTGTTGTGTACCTGGGAAAGATGGAAAAGGAAGCGTCAGACGTTATTTTGGGATGGAACCGATGTCGACCGTCGTCACACCAACGTGGCTCAGGTAGAAACCAGGTCAGCCAAGAAGCCCACGTACCGACAAGTTTTGCTCCTCTTTGATCATGATGTCTGCGGCATTGGTGTAGTTGCCACAGTAAGGCTCGTAGACCGCGAACTCGTCTTCCTATTGTGTTTGGAATGGAGCCAGACAATAAAAGTGCCGCATTGGGCATGAGCAAGTACCGAATAAGGAAATAAGGTGGACTGACGTTCTCAAGGAAGTGCAAACCCCAACGCTGGTCTTTCCAAGGTAGTTCAGCCGTGCTCTCGAGGCGAATGAGGAACTTTCTCTGAAAGTTCAGCAACTTGTTGAGGCCGGGGAAAAGGAGATGTATGGTATCCTGGTCTATCGTGTTGCTCTGGGACAATGCGGTTGCGTATTTCTGGGTCGAGTCAGTGAAGGTCAGTGAAACGGGTGTGTGATGCTGACCTGCATGACTTCCAAATCCTGCACATATTTGCGTTCGGTCTCTACCATTTCCCTAATGATATTATTTCGTGCGGCATCGTGGGCACTTGGAGGTGGGATATTGTTGAAGGAGTGGTTTGCAACCGAGTCTATTGACTCTTGCGAAGTGAGGGGAGGGGGAGAGAGTGGGGTTGGCTCGAAAATATCGGAGGGTAAAAGATCGACAAGAGTGGTAACGGTGCTAACGACCTGTGATGGGTCAGGAACAGGAATCGAGCGAGATGAGATGCAAAAGGGTCGCACCTTGACGAGGCCGTCCGTGGAATGACGATCCCACAAGTCTGATACTGTGAATCGTTCGCAGTTGTCGATTTCTGAGAGTCTCATGGCAAACTTTGCGATGGCGCGTTTCTTCTCCTTTTCGTTGGAGACATCGAAGGTGGCCGGATCGGTGGCAATTTCAGCGATAGGATGAATTGGGGGAGGGAGGAGGTTGAAGAGAAAACAGAGTGGGATGCCGAGAGTGAAGCAATCCCAGAGTTGTGTGACGGGGTCGGTGGACTGGCGGAGGTCGCCGTTACGCGAGGAGAGGATGAAGAAGTGAGAAAAGTTTGGAATGCGCATGAGCCGTGCACGAAGAGAAGAACATTGTTGGTAGAGAGAAGTCGAGGCTGATGCAGCTTTGTTGAGGATGTTGTTGTGAGTTTCGATGACTAGACCGGGATTGGATGCGATTGATTTTTTTCGACCAGCGACGTTGGCCATGATGATGAGCGTCGTAAAGTAATAATAATAAATTACTCCGACTTCCAGCGTTGATAGATGCAAACAAGACACAACAAGACAGAAATCATTTCAAAGTCCGCTTGCAGGAGTGACAGAAACCCCATCTACTTGACCAAGACCCATGGCACCAGCTCGTTCTACCAGACGCGCTCACGTTCAACCAACGCCGACTACAGAGAATGTAAATCTTCTCTTCTTGGAGCCCATGATGGGTACTCCACTCACAATTTACATCGAAAAAGACGTCGACGACAGGGACGACCTCGTCGACATCATCACCGTGAGCAACTCTGCTACTTTCATCTCTCTGGCATCTCTCATCGCAGCAGAAACACGGTGGTGCCGTCTCTCCCAGTTACAGCGGAACACCCTACATTTTAGGCGAGTCTCCATCTCACACAACTACACTACACGCTCATCCACATCCCAGTCGATCCTCACAAGGAGTCTGGCCAAAATCTCTTCCGTCAGTATGCCGGTAAAAAGGGTAAAATCGTCCTTCATTCTCGCTGGGTTCACGAGTGTGTCCGTGCCGGTGTCCTCCAGACGTTTCAAAACAACTGGGCAGACTGCAAAGTGACTGGTACCGAAAAGTACCACTTTCCTCCACTTCTTAATCACCCTCTCACTTTGCTTCATCTTCCAGGGTCGATCTTCCAGTCGCTGCTCCCTCACAGAGTGATCCCACACCATCTGCTCAAGTATCTTCCTTACCACCCATGCCCCCTCATCCTCAGGCTCTCGCAACTCTAGGTCCAGCTGACCCTCTCGTGCACCCACCACCCCAAGGCTCCTATGGTTATGCTGTCTATGGTCCTCCCATGCACCCTCCCCCTCGCGGCATGCAGCCCCCAACGGCAGCACCACCTCAGTCCTGGCAAGCCCCTAACGCAATCGCACCCCAGCAAACTCATATGACCCCTCCTCAGCCTCCCTCAGGAATGATCCCTCGCCCTCCCCAACCATACCGAGATGGTCCTTGGGTCACTGGCTTTGATCAACCCCCTCCTCCTATGGTCGCAGGTCCGAGCGGCCCTCACTACGCTTATCGGTATCGGGATGAGCAAACAGAGTGGGCAGCCGCCCCACCTAGCGATTACCCTTATGATCCTGCAACGGTTCGTCTGGCACCTAGATCATTCCCCTCGTGTTGCTTGACCCTTCCCGTCTAGTATGAACAGCCTTACGAGCAACCGTATATCCACGATCCCGGCCCTTCAACTGCTGGCTCGTCTAATCCGCCTGTTGATAATACTGCTAGCGACAAATCTCGTGGTCGGAAGCGAACTCGGAACCAGGTATGCTGCTTGCGATGTATTACCACACTCACCCGTCTCAAGTTCTCAGCAGGGAATTCCTGCAGCCCCCCCTTCTACTCTTGTCCTCAATCGAAAGAATCCACCTGCCCGATCTCCTACGCCTCCAAACAGAGTGATCAAGAGTACATATGGCGGGAATCTCTTCACCTCTGACGATGTGTTGTACCTCAAGAAATATATCGATTACTGTCAAGAGCAAGGTCTTGTGCTCAGGTTCGTGCCTCATCACCATATGTTCCGTTTTTTAATTATTCTTCATCAGCCTAAGAGAGATTTGTGAAAGAATAGCTGTAAAGGTTTGTTCGTTTGCCTGTAATTCTAGTCATCTTGCTGATCGTTTCACCACATAGGCTCCGCATCACACGTGAGCCCTCCACTTTGTTTGCCCAGCTCATTGCGTAACTAGTTATTGGGTAGATTTTATTCCTGGCGCCGGTACTGCAACAAACATCAGATTAGGCTTGGCGGGTACTCCATGGACCTTGGTGAAACATCGACCCCCCACGAAGAAGATCTGGAGCAGAACGAAGGCGAACAGCTCCGCGTTAGCACCGGTCCTGGGATCATTGCGGCGGCGCAGCAACGACTACAGCAAGAGGGCAATCGACCGCGGAATCGATCACCAACTCCTCCAAGGGCCTTGTTCAGGAGTACCACTGGCAAAGGAGTCGCGTTTACGGAACAGGATGTGACGTTCTTGGTTCGCTTCATGGAGTATAGAAAGTGGGTCGAGTACGTGGAAGGCAGTGTCCATTCTATTCACCATTCTTAGATCTCAGGATCGTTTCGATATGGTAGCGTTTTGGAAGGACGTCGCTACGAAGGTTATTCATTATTTGAGTATGATACCTTCCGCTCATTATTTTCATTCACAGGCACCGCACCACTCTCGTGCATCGTGGATGAAATTTTGGCGTCGGCACAAGCACGAGCTGAACAGGACTGAAACCGACGATCCACTGCCACAACCACCCGAAAAGAAGATGCGGTATTCCCGATCAGACGACATTTTGCTTGCCCAATATTTTTTCACAAAGCCCGAGGGCACATCAGATAAAATATTTCAAGCGTTTGGGCGACAGGTATTGTATCTTGTACTTTATGTGAGGTTCATCCTGTGACCGCCATTATTATTCATAGCACCCTCATCATCCTTGGAAGGGATGGCAAGAACACCACCGAATACATAAGGCGAAGATTGATCATCTCATTCAGCGACTGGTAAACGGAGAGAGTATTGATGTTGACGATGGCGCAGCGGATTCAGAGGTTTGACACTGTCGTCTCAACGAGCTCCTTGTACAGTATCAAAATTTCCTACCATTCTATTGTACACACTGGCGCCATATAATCGAAGTAATTCACACGCGTGTCACTTCGCCGTGACCGCCACAAAAATTGTGACTGGCCTTATTAGGCGCGCATGTCGATCAATCGATCTCTGGTTGTTTCCATCAACTTGACGGGGTCGACATGACGTTCCACGTCCCACAGGACCAGATTGACAAGGTCAGTGTCCCTCTGTTGCGACGTGCGTTGTGTTGGCTCAACACTGTTTGTCTAGTTTTATCGAGAGGGGTGAGTCACAAGTTTAGACCTCCGAGAGCCGTTGTGGTTCAAGCGCAGCTAGCTACCTCCGCATTCCAAATTTCTTTTCGCAAGATCAAGTTTCCTCCCTCTTTCAACGTTCCCAAGACCTGTTGGCCGAGTTCAACTTGGAAGACCATCCACTCGTGAGTGTTTCATCATCGTCTTGCTACACAGCAAGTGAATGAGGCTCTTTTGACCAGACAAAGTTCACCACATCCGACAAAAACCACGTTGGTGATGATTACTTTCTCAACTCGGGTGACAAGATCCGGTACTTCCTAGAGGAAGACGCCGTGGATGAGAACGGCCAGCTTACTGCGAAAGACAAGACCAAGGCAGTGAACAAGATCGGGCATGGTGCGTTGCTACCTGTTACTTTGAATAGCTGTATATGACAGGATGGACGTGCTGCTAGCGTTACACGTGCTTGATCCCATCTTTCGCGCGGCGACCCTCGAGAACGACAATGTGAAAGCTCTAGTGGAAGACTTCAGGTTTCATCACGATCCTCTTGGTGAGCAGGTTTCCTTACTAGATACAGGAGTGCGTTCACACTGGTCTCAGTCCTTCAATCCATGGTCATCTTTAAGCAGCCGGAAATCGGAGGTGCTGGTATCTAGTTTTGTGTTGTTGGTAATCCTCACCAAAGGCTGATTTTTCGCTTTCTAGTTCCTGAGCACTCGGACTCGTGAGTAATTAATCAATAAATCGTGATTTCAGCTTATAGCCAGTATGGTTCACTGCCAAAAGGACATTCCTCGTACGTTTCCCCGCTTAGAACTCACTCCACACTACTCCAACCATTGTTCCAGTATACAACACCCATCAGCGCTCTCGGGTTCTGGGTACCGCTGGAGAAATGCACGGAGTCCAATGGAGCACTTTCATTCCTGCCTGGATCACATCGTATGACACCGATCAGCAAACGTTTTGTGCGTAAACCTGAAGGCGGTACTGGATTCAAGAAGCTCTACCCTCCTTACCTTCCCTGGGATACGAATGAGGGCAAGAGCTATGTGATGCAAACCTGTGAACCAGGTCAGTTCGTTTTGTGCCACTATTCACCAAATCGCGCCTCACGGGATGTCGTCGCAGGGGACCTAGTATTGATCCATGGCAGTGTATTGCACAAGTCTGAGCGAAACACGAGCAATCAGTCTCGCTGTGCATACAGTTTTCACATGATTGAAGGGCCGCCGTATGCTGACTACGACGAGCTGAATTGGCTGCAGCCGACACCGTCAATGCCATTTTCTAAGATCCTCGATCATCCTCAGTGATATCACTTCTACCACCACTGGGGATGAAATTTCTGAGATGATCTGCATCACTCAAATGTATACAGGACCGTGCTATTCGACCATCACTTGTAACAGTAGATAGATATGAATTGTAGGAGGGATATAAGTATCTATAATCTCCTTGCAGATAACACAACTGAGTGAATTTCACCCCGGATCAAGATACATAATGATGTCCAACCGGAGACAGTGAGGTCGAAGCTGCCAGAGTGAACTTGTCACCATTATGTAGAGTTGTGGTAGACTCCATAGTTGGGGGGTCTATGGGAGCATGAAGCGTGATTGTAGACAGAGGTCTGTGTGTGAGAAGAGGATATTTGGGTGGTCGGGTCTGCTTGCTTGTCTGTAGACAGTCTGACATCCCTCTCTGAGGATTAGGGTTGGGTGACTGGCCATTGGAGGATATGGTCTACAGTACGAGTAGGGGCAGATAAGGGAGTGAGCCTGCAAAAGCTCTTCTCAGGGGGCTCTGCTACCACTACCACTGCCTGTCTGAGACTGTTTAGGGTTCTAGCTAGTACCAATCTTAAGCCCTGTTGAGGGAGTTGGCTAGATCACAGAGGTACTAGTGATGTAAGGGCACAACCCCAAATAGATTGGTTGCATATGGGGAAATAATAAGTGGGGAGGAGGGGAGCTTCCTGCTTGTAGATGGTGGTGGAGGGGAAAGGAAGGTGGGGGCAATTCCCAGTGGCGGGTCACGGTTAATCAAGCAGGAAGGGCCCTTTTGGGGTACCTTCCAGCAATTTTTCACTGCCATGTGATACTGATGTTGGCTCATACCAAGTTACCAATGTGGAGTCCTCTCTTGCCATCATGAGGATTCAGCTGAGCAACACAAAACCTGCAGCTATTTGACTTATTATCAAGTGATACACAGAGAGCTCTGAGAAGTGGATCATTACTAGTATGTAGTGCTATGTAGTCTACATAGCAGTAACTGACTCATCACTACCATGACTAGAGTTTTTATTTTTTACAGATGTGAGTTGGAGTTTAGCCAGCTTCCAATGGAGCTATGGTTGTGCCTGGATTTTACCATGGCTTGGCTATAGAAGTCCTATATGGATGTTCTACAACTTCTACTGTGCAGACTAAGGGGAGCTAGTAGAAAACTGACTACAAATTACTAGGAATATAGAGTTGAAGGATTGAGCTAGTAAGACAAGGTATCAATCACTGATTGAGTTGAAAATGACCTGATCAAGGGTCAGGCTTAGGCCTTTATATACTACAATGCATGTTTGTAGTAGTATGTACATATTGTAGTATAGAAATTTTGAAGATCATTCTAGAAGATCATGTAAAGTTCTAACCAATAGCATAAGTAACTCAAATATGATCAGTCAGTGAAGATACAAGGCTTAGTAACTGCTACGCCAATAGTGATAACTGAGTCAAGCTTAAGCAATAACTACTGTACTATTTCACTCAATTTATCTGTCACATATCAGTGACATGGGCCTCAAAATGACAAAAATTTGAAGTTTGTCATGTATCACACTCATCACAGGCCCAATCAATCAATCAATCAAATGAGATAAGTATAAAAAGGTTATATGGCAAGTGATGAGCCTAGGTCAAACAAAATGGAGATGGTACAGGTCTAAACTTATTCTCTACTAGTGTTTCTAGAACTAACACTGTTAAACACCTATGGCAACTCTACCTCTCTTGATGACACATCTCCCACTGTGCCATTTCCAACCACAGTGCATATTACAGTGAGGTGCAAAACTGTTGCAATCCCTAACCCCAAACCGGGGCACGAAGCGCCCCACAAACACTCGTGGGAATTTCACTTTGCTTTGGTGAGAACAAATAAAGTACATACCCTTGGCTACACAGTTG
>JBBPOS010000083.1:0-78015 GCA_038091575.1 Leccinum subgranulosum | reverse complement strand
TGGAACGAACAGAGCGCTTTATGTTCAGAACACCCTCGTCTATACCCCTGTAGTAACCAATCCGGTGAGCGCAAACGCCAGGCGGTAATGGATGCATATTTATATTTCCCTTTCAGGTTCTCTGGCAGCTGGTGATAGATAGCATTCAAGTTAATGAATACACGGTTCTGACAAATGTACCCGCCATCATCGATACTGGTGCCAACTTAATTTATGGTGATTCGCGGAGAGTTTTTGACGTCCACCGGGCGGCAGCAGGTGGGCCATATGACAGCTGGAGTGGTTACTACATCTGTGAGTACACGTGAGGTTCGATCGAATTTAGTACGCTTGATTGACTCCCGGTAGTCAAATGCGATTTTTTTCCTGTCGTGACTCTTACCATTGGTGGAAGGGCATTTTCAATCCCTCCCGAGATTCTCAACTTGGGGCGGACTCTGCCTAGGTCGCATAGTTGCTTTAGCGGAATTGCGAGATACGCGAATGTAAATGTGAATCATGGTGAGATTCTGCCATTCAGCACTTCCTCTTCCCATGCTAAATGGTGAACATGACTAGATTTCTGGTCGATCGGGGCTATCTTCCTGGAGCAATTCTATACCGTGTATGATTTCAACAGTGTGTCACCACGAATTGGATTTGCAGAGCTTCAGGCTTAGAACGCCAATAACACTATACGAAGCAAGCTAGATACATACTGCATCCCCGACTCTTTTAAGAGAAGGGTTCTATTGTCCAAGCAACTGTAGTTAGTAATGGGGGTTTTGCGGTGAGAATGGAGAAAAATCAGCTTACGGTCTTTCGAGTTTGAAATGTCTACTCTTCTTCAAAGTGTACGAAGGTATGAATGGAAGCGGTCTCCACGTTCCAGATCCTGTGCCTCCCCGTTATGAACTCAGCGTTAGTGATGCGACTTGGTACGTTGGACTCGGGACTGGCGCACGTGCGCCGCTATGACATCAACGGCGCTGCCAAGTCCCCGACTCGGCTTGTGACATGTGACTATGTAACAGCGACATAGTCTGAGCCGCTTCAGCATCAGTAATATCATAGGCGCAGATAATGGCGCGCACTGTAGTTCATGCGCATAAAGACCCGGGTTGACCTGTCATGGATCATTCGTGTGTCTGTCCAAAAAAACAGACCAAAACAGACTGAAATTCGCTAAGGGGTTATCACGTGATGACTGTGCCTGCACCGTTTGGGTGGTGCCTGAATTGGCACTTTAGTGTACAATTATGTAATCTTGAATCCTGCTATTTCCCACGGGCATCGACAATCTCGCGCTGCTGTGGAACAATGATGACCGAAGAATTCGACAAGATCTCAGAACGTGTCCGTACGCTGACTACTGTGCTAGAGTCTATGAAAGAACGGTCTGATCCCACCCGTAATCGCCAGGAAATTCCCAAGTTCTTGCACCATTTTGTGACCCTCCTTACACGCGGCGGTAAGAATAGGCCGCTAGTCCACGCGAAGAACAGGTCATGGCGGCTACGGGCGCGTTGAGAAACGATGGAACCGCGCGGACACTCATTGTCACCCAAAGTCCCTACCCATATTCGCCAGTCTCCACTCTGAACGTCACTCAGATACATAAGGCCGACAAATCGTTCCACGACGTGGTAAATGGATAAATGGAATCATCCGTCGTCATCGTTCATCTCACAGTTTATTTTATACTAGCCCCCCGGGTCCCGATTCGTTGGCGGATCATATTACAGACCTGAGACATCTGGGCTGCACTCGAAGAATACGACAGAGGAGCCCCAGACCATCGAGAGTATTACCTCGCTTTACGAATTTTCGTGGTCACGCGCAGCTTCCGCGAAATATTGGCACGGCTTCGCGAGGAGATGAGATTCTTCAAAGGCGATCGCCTCTTTTGATGTTCTCAAAAAGTGGTAACCACACGACCCCGAGTTGGAACCACGATGGATCCCAATTCCTCCATGGCTAAACAACATCCATCCTGCTCTGATGCCTGAGACTGGTATACGTGTAGAAGGTGGCCAGCTTCATTGGATGATGTCGAAGGAAACCTTGTCATTGTGGGTGATCCTTCTCGCAATGATGCTCATGGAGTTGAATATATTGGAAAGGCCGAGTTTCTTATGAATAGAAAATGCACTGCCTTGGAGGCCAGCCAGTGTTCCGCTGTCGTCGAGGTCAATGCCTGGTGTAACCTCTTGTATCACTTCGTCTTCTGGGATCAGAAAGTTGTTCAATTCCTCTTGGAGAAAACCAGCTTGCGCAGCACCTTCAAAATTCCATGCGTTACATAGATGTTCCAGTCCATTTAATTCTACTTTCTGATTGCTATTCAAGATCGCCGTCGACAAAAAAATGCCCCAACTTCGCTTTCTCGCTGACGTGGAAATGAGAACTAGTTGCTTCTGCAACGAAGCGCTAACATAGCCAAAAATTTGCACTGACCGAAAGCAAGGTATAGATGGCACCACAAACTCACCACCCTTCAACCATCGCCCCGGGCCTTGCACTGCAGGCAAACTTAGTGACATGCACCATCAGGCGAAGTTGCAGTCTCGGTTGAATCCATCTTGTGAGTCCAATTAAAATCTTCACCAATACCTGTTTCGATGATCCGAATGTACTTCGTCAGTTTGATTGTTTGATTGTTATCCGGTTAGTTCCTAGACGTCATGCCATCCCGATATTTATATATAGTCAGGCGCACGTACAGTGATGTACTTGTGCTCCATTTGATACTCAATGTTCTTCAAAGCCCTTACCGTCATAGTGGCTGTTTTCGTTTTGGTCGCTCAAACAACTGATCCTAGGGGACAAAGTGATGGTATAGTCATACCACTCACGAAAAGCTCTGATACCGACGCCCGCAAATTTCATGCCACATCGCATAATGCGTAAATCGACCTGCGATGTCCTCAGGCATCATTTTTCTTATACGTTTTTAGTGAGATCATTCGTGGGCCAAATGGCATGGATGGTTCAGAAACGCCGCATCTTTCTGCCGTGGAACGGGACGTGTCCGGAGCTGGTCTTGGTTTGACAAAATACATGAACGGAATATGGTATGGGACCATCTTAATCGGTACTCCTCCCAAGTCCTTCACTGGTAAGGTTTTCCGTGCATTCGTCGCACCCACTCACTGTAGTCTCCACATCAGTCCAGCTCAACACTGCTTTTAGGTAAGTGTTTTCCGTCAGTACCATCTTACTCTCTGTCTTATTCGACCCAGCGATCTCCTTGTTCCAGCCTCAACAGGTGATGAGAACTGCAGAAGCCACCATAACCTCTGGGATCCTGCATCATCCCAAACTAACGTGGCCCTCAATCAAGAGTTTTCATTGGATTTTTCAGACGGCAGGGTTGTCAGTGGTGCACAATACATGGACAATGTAACCATTGCTGGTTTTACCGTATGTTCTTTACTGTTTGCGAATATCATCACCTCCGACCAATGAATAGGCAGACGTTCATATCGTCGGTGCTGCAACAACATACTCTTCGCGTATGGGAGCATCTGACTTTGCTCCAGATGGTATATTGGGATTGGCTTTCCCGTCTTTCTCAGCATTTTATGTCCAAAGCCCTCTGCTTCACACACTTTTCAATGAAGGACAGCTGTCCCAACCAGTGTTCTCACTTAGGTTGACCGCTTTTGGAGGCGAGCTGTACATCGGTGGAACGAACACAGTGCTTTACGATCAGAGCACCCTCGTCTATACCCCTGTAACAAATCCGGTGAGCGCAAACGCCAGGCGGTAATGAATATAGTATATTTATATTTCCCTTTCAGGTTCTCTGGCAGCTGAGGATAGATAGCATTAAAGTTAATGAATACACGGTTCTGATGAATGTACCCGCCATCGTGGATACTGGTGCCAACTTCATTTATGGTGACCCGCAGGGAGTTTCTGCCGTGCACGAGGTGGAGCGCGGTGCGCTATATAATCTGCCTGAGGGCACATTTTACACCTGTGAGTTTCGATTGAATCAGGTGCTTTCAAGTTTTATTGATTCCCTGTAGTTCCATGCAGAACATTTCCTACCGTGACTCTGACCATTGGTGGAAGGCCGTTTTCACTCCCTCCCGAGGTTCTCAACATGGGACGGGCTATGCCTAGGTCAGGCAATTGCTTTAGCGGAATCGTGAATGACCCGGGGAATTCTCGTGAGATTCTTCTATTCAGGATTTCCTCTTCCCATGCTGAGCGGTGAACACGACTAGATTTCTGGTCGATCGGGGCTATCTTCCTCCAGCAATTCTATACCGTGTATGATTTCAACAACCAGTCGCCACGAATCGGAATCGCAGAGCTTCAGGGTGGATCTTAGAACGCCAATAACGGAATAGTTAGGTTATACGAAGCAAGCTAGATACATACTGTATCCCCGACTCTTTTAAGAGGAGGGTTCTATCGAAAGCAAATGTCCAGGCAACTGCCAAAAACGATTACGGGAAAAAATAAAAATTTCCGCTACGTTCAACTTGAAGTTAGTAGTGGGGGTTTTATGGTGAGAATGGAAAAAAAATCATCTACGCAGCGTTTGAATTCGGAATCCCTATCATTCAGGGGCTAAGTTAGTAGGCCGCCAGCTGTGACGGTCTTTCGTCTTCAAACTGTACGAAGGTATGAATGAAAGCGGTTCTAGATCCTGCGCCTCCCCGTTATGAACTCGAAGTCGCCATCGCTAAGTCTTAGGGATGGCGACTTACTACGTTGGAGTCGGGCGCAGTGGCGCACGTGCGCCGCTAGTGATATCCTGCTATCTCCCACGGGCATTGACAACTTCGAACCCATCCAACAATGATGACCGAAGAATTCGACAAGATCTCAGAGCGTGTCCGTACGCTGACTACTGTGCTAGAGTCTATGAAAGCACGGTCTGATCCCACCCGTAATCGCCAGGAAATTCCCAAGTTCTTGCACCATTTTGTGACCCTCCTTACACGCGGCGGTAAGAATAGTAGTCCACGCGAAGAACAGGTCAACGATGGCGGCTACGGGCGCGTTGCGAAACGATGGAACCGCGCGGACACTCGTTGTCACCCAAAGTCCCTACCCATATTCGCCAGTCTCCACTCTGAACGTCACTCAGATACATAAGGCCGACAAATCGTGCACGACGTGGTAAAGGGGTAAATGGAATCATCCGTCGTCATCGTTCATCTCACAGTTGATTTGCTACTAGCCCCCCGTATCCCGATTCGTTGGCGGATCGTATTGCAGACATCTGGACTGCACTCGAAAAGTACGACAGAGGAGCACCAGGTCATCAAGAAGACTACCGTGCTTTACGACTTTTCGTAGTCACGCGCAGCTTCCGCAAGCTATCAGCACGGTTTCATGAGGACAGGAGATTATTCAAAGGCGGTGATAGCCTCTTTGATGTTCTCAAAAAGTGGTAACCACACGACCCCGAGTTGGAACCACGATGGATCCCAATTCCTCCATGGCTAAACAACATCCATCCTGCTCTGATGCCTGAGACTGGTATACGTGTTGAAGGTGGCCAGCTTTATTGGATGATGTCGAAGGAAACCTTGTCGTTGTGGGCGAGCCTTCTTGCAATGATGCTCATGGAGTTGAATGAACATATTGGAAGGCCGAGTTTCCTATGAATAGAAAATGCACTGCTTCGGAGGACAGCCAGTGTTCCGCTGTCGTCGAGGTCAATGCCTGGTGTAACATCTTGTATCACTTCGTCTTCTGGGATCAGAAAGTTCAATTCCTCATGGAGAAAACCAGTCTTGCGCAGCACCTTCAGAATTCCATGCGTTGCATAGATGGTCTGTGTTCTAGTCCATTTAATTATACTTGCTGATTACTATCATATCCAGCTACGGATGAAGATGGTACGACGGCCATATACATGCATACACGCAGTCTTCTAAATGATTTTTTCACTCAGACCCTGACATAACCCCGGAACCAAAAGAATCTTCCAGTACCACTGTCCTTCGCTATCTAAAGGCAGTTCTAGCTTGGCACTCTGCTTTGAATCATCTCACTGCTACACCCTTTGCGAAGCAGGTGGTAACCAACTTAATTGTTGGACTTGTTGAAGTTCCACCGGGTGGTACCTCAATGTTAACTGCCGATGAACTGATAGAAATGTATCGCAGTCGCGACAGCAGCGACACTACAGAAGATGATGATGATGTTGAACAGAGAGTTGAAGCCCTTCGCAAACACTACAAACCGTCATTCAATGGAACGGTCCATGCGGAGGCGAGTCTCATGGGTCTCCTTGCATATGAACGTTACAACGAGCGCTACAAATATGGGGTTGAAATAGACAAGGAGGGTATCCTGGGTGATCTCCTCGGGCATCAGGTATGGTTCCATTCATGTTCGCTTCGTGTTCTTCGCTCCTGACATTGGTTAGCTGGATGCAGTCGATCCCATCGCCGTCAGCAAGAAATGTTGTTGGTGTTGCGACAAACTCGCAACACTTCTCGAGAATCGGTTGCACAAACGCTTTGAACTTCCAGGAACTAATGGCTTGATATTTGCATGGAGTCCCCCTGCTGTCGGTGTTGACGTTCAATTACTCATGGCTCTGGGGGAAGACTTGTGGAAGGAGCTTTTGGAGGCACTTGCACGGGAAGTAGTTCCCGTTATTTCATGCCAGGGTTCACCATCAACTGCAATCCCTCCGGGAAGTCCTCCGGATTACTGGCGCGCCTTGTCTGAG
This sequence comes from Leccinum subgranulosum, assembly GCA_038091575.1. Classification (NCBI taxonomy): domain Eukaryota; kingdom Fungi; phylum Basidiomycota; class Agaricomycetes; order Boletales; family Boletaceae; genus Leccinum; species Leccinum subgranulosum. Next base: position 71,330 of record JBBPOS010000083.1, on the reverse strand, counting down.
AACATCATGCGCAGGAACCGTTAGGCAGAGTTACTAGCCTGAGATCTCCCGCTCTTCAGACCGAAGGTGATAACTGCGACTGCGACCCGACAGCGATTCTGCTGAGCATACCGATGATGCCCAGATGCTCGGGATAAGGCGAAGAGGGGACGTCACGTGTGTGTGTGTGTGTGTGCAACGTGCGGGGCCCGACGGCAAGTAGACGAGGACGAGCCATGAAGGGAAAGCTGCCTGCGCGTTCTGCAAGGGGAGCCGTGTGTGCGTGTGCGTGTGCAAGCAAAGGGAGGCCGGACAGCCAGGGCGGACTCGGACGAACCTGAAGGCAGGCGAACGCAAATGCGTGCGAGACGACGTGCGGTAATTGATCGTCCTCGACAGGGCGAGGCAACCTAGGGCATGCGTCGAGGCTTGTGCAGGGGCGAGATGGTAGGCGGCGAGGGCGAGTATACGCATCGAATGTCTTCCTACCTAACTTAGGGTCTGTCTAAGGGAGACTAACATGTTTGTCACTCGAAGCACAGGCTGAATCAAAGCTGGAGCTCTCATTCACCATCCATATGTGTAGATATCCTTCATCCAATACAAACCAAACTCCAACTCCAACTACTATACCAGCAGCAGGAGCACATCTCCCTGCATTCACAGCTCAACGACTGACCCCAAGCACATTTCTCATCAAAGAGTGGGATGACATCTGGGTAGAACATCCATTCATCTATGCCAAGATCGTGCCCTCCGCCCAAACGATCCTCCTCCTCGACACAGGATGTGGTGGAAGAACATACAATCCCAACATCGGACTCAAAGATCTGCGCGCGTTCATCGAGACCGTCCCTGTGGACGATAACGCAGGAAAGCCTCTCAATCCTGGCGGAAAGCTGTCCTACATCGTGGTCCAGAGTCACTGTCATTACGATCACATTCGTACGTGGAGCGATTGCGATTCGAATCCTAGCACGGACGCTGACGATGCGACGGGATCGAATAGTCGGCGCCGAGGCATTCGCGGTCGACAGCCCCATCCTCGGATCGAGCCACGATCCTACCTTTGTTTCCCCCGAAAACCTTCCTAATCACACTCTGTGCGACAACCTGGGCATCCGGACACCGTCATACAAACTCAACCTTGTTCCCCATCTGCACTCCATCACATCCACCTCTGGTAACGTGCCCCTAGGCGTCACGGTCTTGCACACCCCCGGACACACGCCAGACGAACTGGCACTGTGGGACGCAAAAGAAGGCATGCTGTATGTCGGAGACACCCTATACGAGGACGATCACATCATATTCCCGGAAGCCGGCTCGCTTCCAACATGGTTTTCAACCATTGATCAGCTGTTGTCCTTTGTTCGGAGCCAACGCAACGTAAGCCAGGTAAAGATCAACTGTGGGCATGCCACAGCGATGAAGCCAGCCATCGACGTCCTCGAGGCGACAAAGAGGTTTATGAATGATGTGATTTCAGGGAAAGAGCCGTTGAGGGGGAGGGGCCAAAGAGGGGGAACTTGGATGGTCGAGTATAAGCAAGCGAGTGGTCGATTTTCCTTGAAATGTCCGGAGAGGCTGGTTCTGGAGGCCAGGGAACACAGATCAACGTAGACCATATGATGCACTCTACATAGATGACAAACCAATTCATCGATCTTTGAGTATATCCTGCTCGAGTTGCGCCAAAAACGCATCAGCGTCCGAGTACCCGCTTTTCGTAGTGTGCGTCTCCGAAACTTCAGGCGTACGCGACGAAGAGGCAGTAGATTTCTTCTCCAGTGCAACAAACGGATCGCTGGCCACAAACATCTCCGGGGGTGTCGCCGAGATCGAAGGTGGTCCAGTCGCCTTGTCTCCGCCTCCCCTTGTCTTCCTACGCTTTGCCTCCAAAACCGCTCGCCTTTCCTCGATCTCTCGCTTGCGTTTCTCGAGTGCTCGACTCGTCGACGACCCGCTCTCCTCGCGCATGCCTTCCACCTCACCAGGTCGCACATCCAACGCGCCAAGATCCTCCCGGGTCCTCTTCGTGTCTTCGCGTGCCGTTCTCAGCTCCTCCATTTGCTTTTGTCTCGCTTCGTCGTCCCCGGAGAACTGGTAGAACCCAGCTCCCTTTGCGCGAACTTCCTTCGAAGCGTCATAGTGCGAAGAGAGAGGATTGTTTTCCTCAGAGAACTCTTCTTGCACGGCCTTGATGCGTTCAGCCGAAGGTTCGTATACCGGGAAGAAGTTGGTGGGATTATCTAGGAAAAGGAGTTGGTGACGAAGTAGATCAGCTCCAACGCATATACTCACGAATGACATCCCTGTCATACATACAGGGCGTGAGATCTAATTCATACAAGAAAACAGATTGACTTACGCATCGTCGACAACTTCTTCCTCGTCTTGTGGCCTTGGGAGGAGGTGGCGTGGTACCTCTGAGCGCCTGCCGGTTCGTAATCGCCCAAACTCGTCTTCGTATTCGATTATAGGGTCGCCCTTCATCCCAGATGAACGCCACGAACCAAGAACGAAAAAAAAGATAATCATACCTCCTCCTCGCTCGGCTTAGTGGGGACGGTCAAAGACTCGTCCACATCGCTACTGTCCGACTCGTAGTTGTCGACAGCTTTTGAATCAAACTGTACATCCACTTTAGAAAAGAAAACGGGAAAGAAAGAAAAAAGGGAAGGCGCACGTCTACCAAGAGTTCATCGTATTGCTTGTCGCTCAACCCTCCAGACTTGCCCTTCATCAGCTTTTCGTACACCTTGGCCTTGCGCTCCAACGCCGCGCGTGCCGACTCGATCGTCACCTTGCTTATAGCCTCGAGCTCGATGTCGTGTGCTGCTCGTCCATGCACGCCCTTGTTCGATCGAGACCATACAGTCGGTTTCTATATTATGATACACATCGAATTGTTAGAAACGTCTCACGAAAAGGACGCACCTTGACTGGTCGCGTTCGTCCTTCGCCCGGGACGTACTGGAGACCACCAGCTGCCTTCGTTCTCGCGAATTCGTCTGATTTTTTTGAAAGTTCTGCCTTGAGGTCAAAGAAGGAGGTGACGCTGACACCTGCAGCCTTCGACTTGTCGGTTGGGGGCATCCCGGACTCGATTCTGGGTATCTTCAAGTTCACTCGCGGTGAGTGATAAGATGACAAATTGATCATGTGACTAAAAATCCCCTATGTATGTAGCTACGAAACTGTACCACAACAATCGTATCAATGTAACTTTGCAAGGCTAGTCACAGAATCAGTATTCAAAGAAGAAGTCCTGATCACTGCACAGAAACGAACGTGGCATCGATCTGTTTCACTTGAGGGAGATACAGCATGATCTTCCGTCGGTAACTTGCGCCCTCTGATTGTTGACATGGATTTCTTTCCAGATAGATCGTCTCCAACGATGTCAGGTGCTTGAGTTGAGGAGTGAGTGCGTTCAAATCAGGGATCTTGTTATTGTTCAACTACAAGAGGAGAAAGACATTTACCCGGGGCCCATTCCGTCGGGAAATGCACGTACCCATAGTTCCTCTAAACAAGTCAAATGCGAAATGTTCTCAATGGCGGGTATGAAATTCGCTCCAAGGTCCAAGGTCGTGAGCTTCAACTGACAAAAGACATCCATGATCGTGCCCTGCCTCATCTTTGGTCCACTCACATTGTGCTCAAGACCTTCAATTTTCTCCACTCCATTATGGCTGAGATACAGTTCTTCGAGGTTCTCTAACTTTTCAATGTTCTCGATCTTCGTAATACGATTCGACTGGAGCGACAGAATCCTGAGTTTCGTGAGCTTGTCCAAATTCTGGTGACGTTCCAAAGTCAGTACCAAAAGGTCAATGAACGTCGACGTTGTATATACCTCGAGTTTCTGGAGCTTGTTCTTCCCTAGCCACAGCTCCTCGAGATTGACGAGCGCATCCAGCCCCTCTATCCTCTGTGGAGAACGGATCAATAGAATGCACGGTAAGCATGACCGCCAACCTACCCTGATCCTATTTCCCCCGAGTTCGATACTCGTCAGCGACACCGAGGCTTCAAGACCTGTTATCTTCGATATTCGATTCTGTACGAAATACACCGTCCGGAGAGATCGCAGACGAACAAGAGCCTCCGGTATGCTTCGCAGCAGATTGAACGAGAGATCCAACGTGCTACAAACACTTCACGTCAGTATCCATCGCCCAAAAAGTCCGATTCCTTACATCAACGACGACAGCTCGTCCAGCGCCTCCCCGACAGTTTTGATTTTGTTGTCGTATAGATCCAGCTCCTCCAGCTCCTGCAACTGACGAAACACATCCGGGTTTAGAAATGACACGGCGTTCTGTCGCAGACACAGCCTCTTCAGATGACCCGCGAAGCGCTGCAGCCTCAGCGGTGCGAGCGAGCTCAGCCGCGCATGCAAGAGCTCGAGGTCCTAGTTACAAACCAGACGATCGTGAATGAACCGCACCAAGTGCAACACAAAGACGAATCACGCACTTCCGTGTCGTCAGGGAAGTCCTCGAGTGGATCCTCTTCGTTCTCTTCTACGTCTTCGTGGGCCGATTCGTACTCGGAACCATCGTCGTGGTCGTCTGCGGACGGTAGTACTACGCGCGCGGTCCGAGTCGGGCTGGCGCTCGCAATCAGATCTGAAAGGCGTCTGCGCTGGAAGGTAAATGGTCCTTACCGGTCCACGACAACGAACTCGTCCTCTGCGGCCGTGCGCTCTTCCGCGTCTGATCCTGACATGAGCGTACTAGCCAAAGTGCACCAACTGGTATATCAGAATTAGGTAAGCGTTCGTCTTCAGCTTGATCATTATGTCACCTGCTCTTCTCTGAGTCTCCAGCACGTCTGAAAATCCGGCACGGAATGCGCCTGGTGTTTAACATTTACAGACAGATCGGGGCGCTGAAATCTTGATTCCTCGCACCTCCCAGTCGGCTTGAGCCGCACAGATGAGTCCTTCCCAGAGATGTGATGGTGTCTCTCCATTTCCTGTCCTAATATCTGCGCGGACCGGCACTGGTAACAGGCACATTTGTAAATTTCTTCCCGTTTCTAGTCACGAATTTCTGGCCTAGCCGTAAGTTCAACAGTAACAGTTCAGGGAGGTAGACCAGGCAAGGTGACTCTCTCTCGTCAATCAAAATTCAAAACTCAGCCATAAAAACTATGTACGCGAGTTAGCCACTGCAATGCGAAGCAGCAAGAAACAAGTACTAGGTGACGACAAACATATTTTATGTACAAACCAACGTGGGTCAAGAAGCAGCCCCTGCCGGGGCCCGAATCATCCACCACCGGAAGAACCCTTTGCACTCTTTCGTCGTTCGACGTCAATTGAGCGTGAGGTAGAGGGGTTGCTGCGGGTGTCGAGGGGCCATTAGCCCGAGGGTATCATTCTACGTCCATTTGGTCAGCATCAGGGGACTCGATACCAGATTCCTCGATGTGACGTTCTATCGCCATTTGCAGCACCCCAAACCATTTTACCGCTCGCCCGAGGCTACGCCGAAAGGGCTCTTGCACTACCCGTCCCTTCGTGTCCTTCAATCATCAAGCATGTGCATCGTTTGAAAGGTGACTTACCTGCTTCGATGTAACGTGAAACCCTTGACGGAGATAGTGACCGCGAAGCGTTGACGCCAATGCAGTGATAGAGTCGTCTGATTGTTCACAGAACATGAGCAGCTCAATGGAAATGGCGATACGCGGCTGCGAGGGTGCAGAAGGGAAGAGGCCTCGTCGGATTAAAACTGTTGCGAGGGGATGACGGGGGCATGTGTGTACGGTGATGGTACGAAAACCTGAAGTGCTCGTCCAGCAGCGATGGTATCAGCTTTCGCCACTTGTCGGGTCGGCGTGAGGCTGCCGTTGGTCGAGGGACCTCAGTGTCTGTGGATTCGTAGTCGTCCGAGTCTACGACTTCGAATTCAAACTCGGGGGTCTCTTCTTTAGTCACGACGGGGGCACTGAGCACCTCTGCTGGAAGTTGATTGGTTTTTGGGGAGGCGGTAGTCGTCGTCGCCTTATGACTGAGCAGCTCTTCGAGCTCTTTTAGGAGTTTCTGCCGTCTGGCAGCTTGTCCAGGAATGACGACGATTTGGTTCTTGAGATGGCGTGGTATGCGACTACAGTGTTTTCCCATGCCATGGGAGGTCCTGGGCTGCGCTCCTCGCATGCTGGGCTTGGGGGCATTTCGTGAGAGAGAGGACAAGAAAGAGAGATGGTGGTGCATGGCGTCTCGAGGAGGCAGAACTCCAATCGAAGCGTGGCGTAAGGTCAGTTTTTGGCCTAACAAAGAACCCTGCCTTGATGGTTACTAAAGTCGGTATCCGTGGCCTTGACGATCTCGCAATGCCTCGGCGGTGCATCCTTAAACTGCTATGCCACGTAAATCACGCCTTATCCAAATCTCTTGATGGCCGACGTACCATGTCCTTTGCTATCATCTAGGATGTAAAGGCCTGGACAGCTATGTGTTAGGACAGACAAGTCACAGAAGGGCAACGGAGTCGCCAACATGTGTTAGAGATCGATTCGGCGCGTCATGGCGCCGTAATTAATCGGAGGCACTCACTGTCATGACGACAACCGTAAATTCTCAGTGGCACTCCCGACAAGTGGCGAACGGTTCCTACCCTCAAGTGGTGGATGATGACAATGTTCTCCGAAGCTTATTACACTGTGACCACGTTGGATTCAGTTGACGGCAATAGTAAATTACAACTATCACAACAACTGTCATGCTATCTTCACCGTCTAGCGTTTACGGTACGATTAGACCACAAGTTTATACATACGTACGACATACCTTTGCATATAGCGAGTCCACCACTTTACCGACTTGCTCGAGAGTATCGATAGCAGCGCCGTACGAGTTCTAGAGCGCGGACGACGTGAGCACTGCACAGTCAGCCGTGCATATATGGAGAAACATACGTCGACTTCGGGTTTGTCGTATACGAGAAGGCACCCCCTTCCTTGATCGAGCACCCCGTGAAGGACCTTGTCCAGGATCATTTGTGACAGTCTATAAGAAACGTCAACCAAGAGAGCAACGACCTAAATCTATTCTTACTTGGCTTCGACATCCTGCCGGCTTTGGCCGACCTGCTTCGCTACGTAGTCGATCTCGACAACAGAGTAGGGTTCAACGATGCGGAGTAGATTTTGTTGTAGCAGGGTATCATACAGTGCAGCAAGGTGCGAACGAATTGTCTGGTCAGACGAAAGCTCTGGAGAGGGTATTTGATCGTGCGTAGTCAGAGGAAACGGGAAACTGACCGTCTTTATAATCACGCAAAACCTTCTCAAACTCGGCCAGGTTACGGTTTTGGTGAGCGATCGCGATGGCTCGCATGCACTCGATCTCTCGCAGCTGAGCATACTTGGTTGTGAGCTTGACGGATAGAAGTGACGTGACGTCTTCGGGCTAGATTTCTCGGTGGTAAAGAGGGGTTAAAGATCCATGTGGGATGGACTCACCAAGTTGAGCATGACCTTGCACAAAAGCATATATTTGAGCGCAGTCAGTGCAGACGGATCGTCCTGAGTGGTCATGTTCTCAAATGTCTCGAAGAAGTATGAGTAAGCAGTGCTGTAATCCTTGTCTTCTGCGTGTAGAACACCAGACTGAAGGTCGAGGGCGGCTTGGAGATGAGGTGGGCAATATATCGAGTTCGCAGCCGTTCTGGCGGAAGTGAGTGCAGCCTTGAAAATGGATAATTTTAGTGAATACTATCGAGTTAAAGGGATGATGAGCGTACCTTTGCCTTGGTGAAATTTGCTACCCCTCGATAAACTCGACTTTCGAGAAGATGGACTTCGGTGAGGATCATCTTGTCGTCAAGTCTCTTTAGCTCCGTCAAGAGTGCATCAATCCGCGACAAAGCAGCTTTGAATTGTAGTGCTTCTAGCTGTCTGCGACGATAGAATGAGTGACATAGCGGGATTGATCGATCTTTAGGTGCTCTCACAGTGCGACGAGACGAATTTCTAGACTGTGCTTCAGGAATATACGCTTTTCACGGTTTGACCAGTCGATGTTGTCCATGAGGACGTCTGTTTGAACTTGGCGGCTGTTGGGGATGTCGTTGAAGTAATTGAGCAACGTTCGAACTAGAAGCCTTTCGTTAGGAACTACAACTGGTGCCACGCTGGTGCGACTCACTGAGCTTGGCTGTTTTAGCCTTGGCTGTCGATGACATAAATGATCTCGAGAGTGTGATGACCTCTGCCAGACCCTTGGCGTTTCTGCACACAATCAGGCTCGTGTTGGCCGACGGAGAGGAAAATGCGCGCACTTCTGATCACGGTAGAGCTCAGAGAGCTTGATCATGGCAGACTCTTGGTCCCGCAGCGACTGATCTCTGTCAGTGGATGCATCGGTCGCTGTAACGGATATGATGACTTGTTACGGACGTAAGATGCTATTAAGACTTACTCGGTGAAGCGAGAATTTCCTTGTAGATCTGTTCAGCGCGCGTTGGGTTGGTGGCAGCGACAGATTCTGCCTCTTTCAAGAGAACGTCGTTGCTGGACATTGCAGTCGAAAGCAATGACGCGTATCCAGTCGTGGGAATATTGCTTTACATGTTTCACGGTCATCTCAACCGTAGCAATTAATGCACGACCTAACCGCGCGTAACGACAAGCGTCATGCACATCGATATTTAGTATGGAAACCACAGACACTTTTCATTCCGCAATATGCGTTGCCTCCTCGTCCCTTTCCTTGCCTTTGGGCTCAGTCTTGTCTCTGCTCTTCCATATCGCGGGGCTGACTTTTCGTCATTGCCCTTCATCGAGTCAACATCCAATATCCAATTCTCGACATCGTTGGGTGCTGCACCTCAGCCATTTGAGCAAATCCTTAGTGACCAAGGGGTTAACCTGGCTCGAATTCGCGTTTGGATCTCCGGAACGTACAACACGACTTATGGTCTTGCACTCGCTAAAAGGGCAAAGGCTGCCGGAATGGACCTCTTGGTCAATCTTTTCTATTGCGATACATGTAATATTTTTCGGATAAATAACATCGCGCGCAATGAACCAATTTTTGGTGAAAACAGGGACGGATCCTGGGTCCCAGACCATTCCTGACGGTTGGCCTACCGATCTTGACGGACTTGTGTCTCAGGTTTACTCGTGAGTCCTTAACGTTGCCCAGTCTCAGTGACGCATGAATTTTCCCTAGTTACACTTACCAAGTCGTGGAGTCCTTCGAAGCCCAGGGAACTCCCATTCAATTCATTCAGGTCCGTCTTCTCCTTTTATATACATACCGGACATGTTGACGAGTCGTCAATTAACTGACTGTTCGAATGCAGCTCGGGAACGAAATCAACGATGGCCCTTTCTGGCCGACTGGACGAATCACTACCAACGGCTTCACAGGGGCATCCCAACTCCTCCACGCTGGCGCACTCGCGGTCCACACAGCTTCCCCAAGTACTCAAACCCTCATTCACATATCTAACGTATGGGATCTGGATCTCGTTTCCTGGTTCTACGCTGGAATTTTCAACCACATCGAGACCGAGACAGGTGTGGGTGGTCTTCTCACACCCTCAGACTTGGACGTGATGGGCTTCTCGTTCTATCCGTTTTACGGGACAGAAGCTACTTTCTCGAACTTGAATAGCTCGTTGACCTACCTCGTATCCAAATACAACAAGGCGCGTGGGCACGACATGTACTGATTTTATCTGGATCTCATGAGCGTTTGCAGGATGTCATGATTGTCGAAACTGACTGGCCCGTTGAGTGTGACACGACGACAACACCGCTCAGCGAAGCCCTTTCCGTCGACGTCCAAGGCCAGATCGAATGGACCAAGACTATCGGTTCCATTCTCAACAGCCTGCAGAACGGCAAGGGGTTGGCACTTGTATACTACGAACCTCAATGGGTCTGGAACCCAAAATTGAATTCTGATTGTGCTGTTCGTCTGATTTTGCGTCTCTCTGAATCAGCATTCTGACTTCCTTCGTCAAGGATAACCTCTTGGTGTCGACTTCGGGAGTGGTCAGGGAATCTATATCCTTGTTCCAGAACCTGAAATAACGCAACAGGCAATCCCGCTCGGGCTCGTGGAACCGCGGGATACCTTCCAAGGGAGGGGCAAATCAGACCGCAACGTTTGGACATGGGTGTTATGTATCTAGCTTAGAGGTGGTGTCAGAATGGGCCATCAAGCACATGATTCGTATCATGGATCTGAAGTACATATTACTGTACATACCTGCAACATACTTGCCTACTTATGATCTGCCTCGGCCCGGCAGTCGACCCGGGGGTCCCGATGCGAATCTACGCAAAAATGATCATGCAATAACTAGCCAGCCAGGCGGTCGTCCTCGTCGATCGATCGATGGTATATGTCAATCGACGTGTCAACGATTTACATGTCGACAATAGGCAAAAACAGGACGCAGAACCGGTCGATCGACGGTACGAATTCAAGTCGTATGTTGTATATATATAGTACAGTATGTAACACGACTTGCAAATGTGTACGCGGGTTGGATAGGACAGTCACGCTCGTCCTCGTTGCACTATACAGTCCAACGTCATGGGACGAAAAACAGAGAAAATGCAAGCACGCGCCACCTCGACTCTAACCGGATCTGGTAGTTGCAGTCGACCCCACGAATGCACGCGTACCCGCTCACTCCCTATCGAACACGAGCGCCCTCACTTCAATCGACTGCCTGTGCGGTGCGTCCGCTGGACTCGCCGCATCAAAAAACGCAGAATGTAGTGCAAAGGTCGCCTTGCCGCCATTCCGGTCCGAGTCGAAACACTTGAAAACTGTCACCTCGTCCGGCGTCTGGTCAGATAGATAATACCACTCGTGACGCGGGTTGTACTTGACGGTGTACGTCTCGGTCTCGTGCGTCGGGTAAATGAGGCGCGTTGGGACTAGGTCGGCGTGTACGTCGACGGAGCGGAAGTCGGCGACGCCCAGGGGATGGTGGAACACCGTATGAGCGATGGGCCTGTGTAATTTGGAGTTTGACGCGTTGGTGATTGGTCGCGCGACGGATAAGAAAAGGAAGGGAGGAGGGACGCGTGTAACTCACCTCCAGACGTTGATGATCTGGTATCGTCCTTTCAGCAACCTCTCAGCATCCCCAGGAAGGTTTTTCAGGACGCGATTTGCAGCATCGGCGGGTGTCTGATCGACGTGCACAGTTTGCTACGTTGACAAAGCAAAATAGACAAAGGCGGAAAGCAAGCACTTCAGCCCAACGAGCTCGCGACCGATCCATCACTCACCACCGGTTGACGCTCCGTCGAGTTGGCCATCGGCGTCTGTAAAGGCTTGCCTCGCCGGATGGTGTGATCAAAGACAAACACCCTCTTCGCGCCAGCGTGCTTCTTCAATATGTCCTCCACCTCGGCATAGTATACTGTCTTGATCCGTTCTTCATCGACGAACTCTTTCTCCGCGCTGGGGTACGTGAGCCACTGGAACCCTGTGACGTCCAGACCAAGGCCGAGCGCGTCTTGGTTGCCTCGGGTATCACGAATAACGACAGGGATGGGCTCCTTCGTGACGGTATTCGATGGTACGCCCTCGGGCGGCTCTTTGTAATAGTATGGGGGTTCGCCGTTATCGCCCTTTGGGTTATAGTAGTTGAGTGTCGTCTCAACGTCTCGAGGAGCGAGTGCGTGAACGGTCATACTTTGAGACGTTGTACCAAGGAAGTCGTCGAGACGCAGGAAGTGCGGTGTGAGGAACGATTTCAAGTTCTTATAGGTCTAAGAAGCGGCGGTAGTGGCTATCCATGGAAACGATGTGCTTGGTAAGACGAGAAACGAGGCGCACAGGGTAGACAAATCATACTACGGTCCCTTTCTCCTCGTCGATTCCGTCCAATTGATCAGTAGCGACGAGCTGACAGAACCAACTGTGAGCGGATGCAGCCTATGACGAAGATACACCTGGACCTTGATGAGATTACACATCGCTGCCATCTGAGTATACTCGAAAACGTGCTCACAGAGTGGTCTTGAAAGGAAAAGAAACACGATCGCGCGACGACCAACGTTGGTGATTGACGTCACTGGCAGGCCAACGCGTTCCTTCCGCCACCGTGGGCAACTACTAGCCGAGGACCACAGAAGGCATTTGATAGACAACCGACATCAGTTCCAGCAACTTCAAGGAACTGAGTGAGTTCCACCTCATACATCAAAATGCAAAAAAGGTAGCTCGAAACTACCGCGAATCTATTTGCGTGTCGCAAACCCATCCGGACGCATTAATATGGGAAAAAATTGGACGACTCGGAGCCAAGACGGCAGCAATCGATCGATCGAAACTATATACCGCAACCTGTACGACTCCAGGAACCACCACGGATAGGATGACGCGATGACCAAAACTGCAACAAAAACGAAACGCGATCCACGCAGGGGGTCAGTGCTTCTTCGTCGCACTCAGCTCGACAAACCGTCTACGCGGCAATCTGCTCTGGATCGTCTCTCTCGTCCAAAAGGTGTTCGTCAACCTCGCAAATACACCACTGAGGGTGTCGTTGTTCCACCTTCCCAGTTAGCGTATTCGTGGACGCGTCGCGACTAGTAGGCCTAGTACTCCATACAGCAGGTCAGAAATTGCAGGGCGAAGGCCACATATTAACGAAACGCTGGACCCGAGGGACATACACTGGACCACAGGATAGCATTGTCACTTCCCCACCAACCGCTATCGAAATGCGCACGGGCACTACCAACAACGCAAAAAAAAGGTAATCAGAAAACGACCAATCATCTCCCGTACGATCCACGGAACCACGCACCACAGCCATTTCTGACCTATCTGGTCGATCAAAGACGTCATAACTCGGGCGCATGCACGACTCCATCTACCTCCGGACTACCAGTGGTTCGAATCCTACGCCGTCCCGTCGCGTCCTGCGAATGGGACGCCTTCTTGACCCCTGGGGGATAACTCAGCCCACTGAAATTGCACCGACGACTTGCCTCGCGTCTGGGTGCAGGAGCCATCAAGCTATCATCGATCTGCGTCAGCATCAATGACAACAGGATAAGACGATGGACACTCACAATCGATCTCTGGCCACGCAACACAGTAGCCGCCGTCCCACCCAACTGGTCGCTCGTCACCTGACGTCCATTTCAGAGGCAAGGAGTTCCTGTGGCCTCTCCATTCTCCAAAGATGAGGGGGAAAGTTGGACCAGGCGCCAACGCCAAGACAAGGTACGGCCGAAGTGGCTGACTGGTGGGTCCCAGGACCTACCACCAGGTCCACCACCATTACGGTGGAGCGTACTAGCTGCGCTTACGGTGCATAAAAGTAACCCGGCGACTGTGTCCCAAGCCGGAGGGGCCAGTGGTGGTCATGGGCGACTCGGCTAGGCCAGGCCAGACGTTGTGCTGCATCCGTATACCTGTGCACGTGGGTGGGGGGTCGCGTAATACACGAAGTGGAGAAAGAGATGCCAAGACGTTCAATGATATAGCTGAGTGATAGGCTTCCTGGACCCCCCACCGTACGCGTGCCAGGTGGTCTAGATGCCAAGAGACGTTCAATGATATAGCTGACAGAGGCTTCCTGGACCCAGAAGAACCACCGCCGTACGCATGCGGTACAGTGCGCGAACCAACGGCTCGTTCCCTCGAAGACAACTCGCGACGACCCGTCCCCCCGCGGGTAAGTGGCGGTCCGGAAAGGCCAGGTTGGGCGTGGCATGTTGGGTTGTTACTCCCGTGTGCGCGTGTATGAGGACGGGGGTGTTCACCGTGGTCGGTCCGTCCGGACGCAGCGGGACGACGCTCACGCCCAAGGCTAGCTGGGCGGTAGGGCGTGGGCCGCTGAGGGCCGTCGCTTGTGGAGGGACAGGTAACGGCTGCGACTATGCCGGTCAGGACCGGGCGGGAAAGGAGGGGCGAGGGCAACAGGTGGGAGGAGCGGGAGGGGGAAGGACAAGGACGAGCGGGAGTAGGAGAAAGTGTAGGAGCAGATGCGGGAAAATTTGGATCAGCCGTATCCCCATCCCCCGCCAAGCGAGTTCGCCGCTCCGCTTGTCACAAAACTTTTGGAAAAACCGCTCGCTGGGGACTTCTCCCACTACTACTATTTTATAAAAATTACTCGTGGCGAGTCAAACCGTTGAACATTGGACAATACACGTTCGAGTGTCAAGCGACTCGGTGGGAGTTCAGGCAGGTGCACCTGTGGTCTAGGCCACACTTGTGGAACGATCAGAAAGTTAACCTGATCTGATAGAAAACCTCGCTGACAACAACCGCAAGTGGCAACTCGATCGGATGGTGGCCCCATCAAGATGGGCCGTCGACTCAACAACAATCAACGCTCCCAGGCTCATTGGATTAACAACTAAATATTCACCGGCTTGCCCCACTCCAGTGACTGGCCCCAGCTCCATCATCGTGATCCACCGCTGATAATTTGAATATTATAAATTATTTATGATTTTACGCCTCTTGATCCGAGCGCCCCAACCGATTCGGAGTCACTACCAATTTTTGCGCCCTAGTTCGTTCAAAAATTCCGTCACTGGCAGGTCTGCCATTTGGAATTTGAATCAAGTTAGTGCTTCAAGCTTCAGTGATCGTCCGAACAAAAATAATACATCTATTTATATATCTTCAAACTATTACAACGACACGTCGCTAGCCTGCCACTTGATCAGTGCCTATGAACATCAACTTGTTGAACGATGATCCCATCTGAGACTCCAGATACTATCTGCACCCGGATCATCCATATTAGTCATCCCCCATTACATTCGAGTCTGAACATTTATGTAATTTTTAATCTCCTCCACGACGGTAACCGACGTCAAAAGCTGCCTTGATTCGTGATCGTTAATCCGACTCACTTGGCAACTTGAAGATGATGATGCGGCCTCGCTCCACGGTTCAGCCTAAACCTGTTCGTTACTCGATTTAACCATACTTATCTCCGCAGGTCCGCATGGGCTCGAAGATGTGACAATGACAATTTAATAGCCTATCGGCGTGATGTTTGGCGATTATGATAAAAGAAGAAACAATCAGAAGAATTGAAGAATCCCAAATACTTAGTACTACAAAGGTAAGGTAGGACTACCCAATCATAATCATACGTGTTTGAATCCATGTTTCGATGCGACGTGGTGGTGATTGAAGGATCCGGAATTGGTAATACTAGGAAACAGAACGTGGAGTAGAGTGGAGAAAAAGGGAGTACAATGGAGATAATAAATAGAAAGAAAAAGGGAACAATGGAAGAAAACGGATCCTGACAGACATGGCCCTGGCAGCTGATTGTGTGGAAACAGATACACTCAGAAGCATTACAAAAATTGGATTCCTCATGTGCAATCCAAAATAAAATTGCGTGAATTTGTGCCAACACAAACACACAAGTCACATGTTTTTCTTGTCCGCGATGTTGGCGAAACAATCGGAGAGGAAAAAAGGGGGGAAAGAAGAAAACTTGACCGGAGAAGTGAAATTTAGAAAATGGAAGAAAAAGAAAAAGGGGGACAAAAATACAAATTGACGTACAAAAACAAACCTCAATGCATACCACGCGGCGCTCAGCGCTGCATCGTGTATCGCTCATACTTTTTGTCCGAAGACACCGACGTGGGCGTACCAGGACCCATTGCGCCTCCATGCGGTCGCTCGACAACATCCACCGCTTTCTCTCGCTCAAAAGACGAGAGCGGAGCAATCGAGTTGCCGCTTGATGTCATAGCCGACGTGGTTACGTATGGATATGTCGACATTCGAGAAGCCGCCGACATCGCTGACTCTGCACAGTGATCAGGTCCACGGTACATGGAGCGCGACTGCTGTGGGGGTTGATTGGACAATGGCGATGGCGTCGGATTGAATGGCCCGGTACTCGGATGGAACTGCATCCGACCTTCATTTCGAAGTCCATAGTGTCCATGAGGTCCGGGCGGAGGATGTGAATAGTGTACAAAGTTAATCCCGCTAGACGGCGGCGAAGGTGACGGTTCAGGGGCGACTGGGCTATGTTGAGAGTACACGTCGCTTCCAGAAGCTGACCCGACCGACGATGCCGACGGGAACGAACTACTCTCAAACGCGCTGCCCCTGGCTCCGGCACCGGCAATTGCAATCGGTTGACTTGGTCCGCCCTCTTCCTTGACTGCCGTCGGACTTGGCTTTTCCTTCTTTCTGCGCTGCGTTGTTGCCATGTGCCCCTCCTTTTTGGCACGCGAACGTGCATAACGGAGACCACAGCTGAGCCAGAAACACATGTTAGTCAGACAGAGAGCGGTCGATGGCAGGGGAGACGCACGCGTTGCAGAGCTCCTTCTTTCCGCTCGGACCTTTCCTCCATTCCGGGCTGGTTGTCACCTTGCAGCTCGTGCACCGCAGGATCCCAACAGGTCGATTACTGCTGCGACCGCCGACGGGCTCTCGGACGGAACCTGGACTTACGCGATGTCGCGGAGGAGGCACTACATCTTGAGAGGGAATGGATAGACCGATGTTATCAGGGCGGTGTTTTTCTCCGTAGTCCATGTCGGGACTCGGCGTCGGTTGGTAGCCGTGCTGTGGACCCCGTGTCTCTCCATAACCCGGTGATTCAGGAGGTCGGCTGGCGGGCTGTGAGCCGTACGGACTTTCGCGCAACGAGCACGAAGTGGGGAGGGAACTGAGTGTGTGGGTGGGGCTGCTGCTTTGCGGCCACCGGTTGTAACTCAGGAACGACGACGAGTCGGGGTGAGAGGACCACGGCTGAGAGTATGACGGCAAAGATCCGACGAGGTGACCGTACGACGGGGATGGTGCGCTGACGGGAGGCAGCGTATAGGAGCTGGGTGAAACGTCGTACAAGTGTTGAGTGTGGTGTGGTGCATAGCTGTCTTGTGCCCTGCTCGCGTACGAGGAGTGATGGGCAGAGGTCCCGATACCATTGCGGGGACCGTTCTGGATGGTGTGACAGGCGAACATGATAGTACCTACTGCGGATGTAAGAGAACCGCATGGCATGACGTCAAGCGAACCACGAACCATGAGGTATGAAGACGCTCTCGACTTCACCGACGACGGTCGGCATTGTGCCAACGATCCTCCATCTTCTCGTACAACTAGTTTTGGCGCTGCTGTCATGAGCGGATGTTTGCACTGCGGAGGCGCGCTTGGAGAACTCTCTGGCGGAGGGTTTGTTGGAATACTCATGGCTAGAGTCTGGTGGCCAGCTGAAGAGGACCCTGTAATCCTGTGCGGTGGAATTGGACAAGATCTGGAAGATGCGGGAGAGGACGCCTGGTTGGGGACAATAGTAGTTGAGCCTGTGGTCGAGGATGGATATTTGTTCTGGGGTCATTGCGGGCGTGCCACACCAATTTGTCCATGAGGTCTTGTGGTGTTCGTTATTGTCTTCGGGGCCGAGGTCAACAACGGCATGGATGAAACAGAGGACGAGACCCTCGGCAGCCCAGCTGATTACGATATCTACCGCCATGTAGTGGTTGTCGAGGGAAACCTTGTCACCATCACTCCACTGCGGAAGGGATCCTGTATATCCGAGGCAACGGCGGACCCACGAGAGACGGCAATATCTGACCCTGGGGAAAGGGTTAGGTATAGGGTGGACGGTGTCAAGGGGATTATGACAGACCTCGTGACAGTGCCATGCATGGTTCTCTGTTCGAGTGCCTCTGTGAGGTCAGCTCTGGCGGAAGCTTGTTCCTCTGGGTGTACGAAGTTGAGGAGAGACTTTCCGATGAGGAGGTCAGCCTGGTCTTCGAGATGGTTGGCTAGGACGGGGTCGAGGTAGATGAAGTGTAAATCGGAGGAAAGCAGGGACCAGTCTGAGATGGAAGGGGGAGTAAGTTATAACTGAGGCCGAGGGGGCGGGGAGGGCGGACGATCGGGCTGACGAGGGAAGGTGAGACTTACAGCAGCGGGTTTCACCAATTTTTGGGAGGGGAGGATCGGGGGGAAAGGAGTTGGGCATGGATGTGGCGGAAGAGGTCGGCATGTCCTGATGAGGGTAACCTGAGAGAGAGGAAAGGGGTAAGTGGGATCTGTTATGCTGGTTATGTAGTACGGGATTGATTTGAGGAAGGGTCTGGTGGGGCACGGCGCCTCGTTGAGAGGGCACGAGGAAGCTCATAGTAGCAAGTGGGAAGTTGATGGAGATGGAATACGTGACAGCAATAGGAAGCAGATTGATATCAACAGGGACTCGTCCTGGAGGTTGGAGTCAGAATTGATCACACTCGGACGGTCTTTGTCAAAACAAAACATTTGGGCTGAATAAGACAAGTTGGTACTCGGCAAAAGTTAACACCACCGCTCTCGTAGTACGAACACAACCAGCGAGCTCGACGGTGGGTCGGGTCTGTGTGCAGCGCTGAAGAGGAGAGATGAAGAGGGCGAGAAGATAGCAGTGCACTACGGTCCGATCAATATAAAGATCCGAGTTTGAGATCCTCGCGGTAATGTCGACCCGGCCGAGCCGCGCATTATGAGCACACAAGAACTTGACGGCATCTCGCACTTCCTTTTACGGCCTTCTCTTGGTCGATCAAGCCATGAAAAATATTTGGGTCGCTGCAGCAGACGGTGACCTCAGCCGTATTCAGGTCCGTCAGTCCCGCTACTTGTCCGTCCGGCCCGCTCACTCCCGCCACAAGGACCTTGTCGACCGTCACTGCACGTCTGTCTACTAGTATACTCTTGCGCCAAGTCTGAAACCCTCCCCTAGCCATATCTCCAAATGCACCAGACGACTACACGTACACACCCGTGCACGCCGCGGCTTCGTATGCCCAACTCGACGTACTAGCCTATCTCGTACAACAAGGTGAGTAGTACCCTAGATCCATATGGCTTCCTTCTCAACGATACATCCAGGTGGTGACGTAAACATCACCGATGAGGATGGTGACACGCCACTATACACCGTCGAAGACGTCAACACTGCTCAGTGGCTTGTCGATCATGGCGCTCGCATCGACTGGCGTAATCGAGCAGGCGTGTCCGTGAGTTCCCCATGCCAACGCGATCCCGTCCCCAGGCCCACTCTTAGACGCCGCCCCATAGCCGATCGAGCACCTCGACGAAGAGGGGATTCCGCACGTCGCGGCTTTTCTGCGCTCTAGACTCGACAGCGCTCGCCCGAGAAACGAGCACCCATCCGAAGTCCAGCCCTCCCAGCATGCCCAAGACGCCGCATCAGAAACTTTGACGTCTAACTTGATTCAGTCCATCGGTGACATCATGCAACGTGCAGAAGCCCAAGGAACAGACCCAGATGAAGAACTGAGGGATGCTGTTAGCCGGACGGTTCTCGAAGGCGTGTGGACTGGCTATGAACTCACCTCACCACCCACACCACCAGAGGACCAACAGTCGAAGCGACCGAAACACGACCCAGAACCTTGACAACCTCTACGATGTACATAGTAGTACTTACCTACCGTACCTCCTTTCGTCCGTTCCGGTGATCACGATCACCCGTGGATATGATCGATCGCAGCGATCAGACACTCTCATTGTCAATCCGACTGACTGTCATACCTCGGAGGACTGAGCGGGGCTACCCGAACCCACTCCAAAACTCCCAGGGCCGCAGCCCGCCTGAACCCCTTTCCGAGGGCTTGAAAGAACTGTGCCCCCGTCATCATACGTCGCGCTCGGCCATTGTGGGTTCCCGTTATCACCCCTGGGTCTTTCATCGCCCACATCAGTCACCAATTTGCCAATTCGAAGCATAACTTGGGTCCCTCCCACAACTGCGCGCATTCAACAAGGCGGCAGGCAGGGCCAGTGAACTTCTCCACCAATCGTCATGAGGGCTTTTAAGCCTCCCTTGCCCTCTACCGCGGTAATCCTGTGTGTTCCATTATCGTGAAGCCAGAGAAGCGCGCCCCACGGAACTCGTTCAGCGGCGAATTCTTCCCATTTGTCGAGCCACAGTGGAGCAGGCCCATCTTCTTCTTATATCGTACGTATTTGCAGGGAACACAAAAAGGAAGAGGTTTCCCGCCATGCACCATCCGCACCTATTCCTTTTTAGGAAGGCAATGCCCTGTCACGCAACTACTAGCTTCAGTGGCAACGAAAGAAAAGATGGCACCCTTTGCGACGCTCGCAAAGACGATCACGCACGAGGACATTCACAAGAAGATAACAGAAGGGTTTAGCCCACACGATTCCCCCGTGCTCAGCCTTGCCAGCGAAGCACATGCCAAGGGTTATCACTCCATCTGTCTCCCGCTCACAACCGGTAAATGGCGCGACCGGTGGCGAAACATGTGTATCGTGCCCTCCACGGGAGTCGCAGCCAACGAGAATAGCGGCAATGAGGACGCACATGTGGATACCGAGAGGGCGGCGGAGGCGTGGAGGAAGTCGCCCTCGTTTTTGCTTGATGAGGTCACGATAACAAGGCTAGGTCAGTCCTTTTGCCATCGCACCGGTCTTTTCGCGTGACGATGTTCTTGATTAGATGAGGCGGAGATCTTGGTGGCGATGGCGTCCGAATGGCTGCAGCTCGACGCGACGGACGATTGGGTTCGTCACGACTCTGGAATCGTGAGTTCCTCTTTGTGCCGTCGATGTTCTGATCTTGCTGACGAGCCTTTTCTTCCAGGCTTTCCAACAAGAAGTCGCGTACGCGTCCTACCTCAACATCCCCACCATCATCCTCCCTCCACCGAGGAACAGGTCGCATGTGGCCTCGTACGGCCGTATCGTGAACGAATGCATCCGGAACACTCCTTATATGCAATTTTCCATCAGGCTCCCTATCTATGACCCTTCCGTCTTTCAATCCATGGAAGAATCCCCGTCTCTTTCGTCAGGTGATCTCGACGCACAGGCGTCGGAGTCAGAGCCAGTGTCGAGGTGTGCGTCACCAAGACCTGGATCGGGATTGGGATTGGGGCTGGGATCGGGATCTGGAGGCGTACCCTCGCCCTCGCCTTTGTCGCGAAACCAAAATGATATCAAAACTTCGAGGGCATCCGTGGCCCAGCTCAACGCGACGTGGGAGATGTGGGACGTGATCCGCACCGTGTGCGATAGCAACGCGCGGTTGACGCTGAGTGAGTTTTGATGCGCCTGTCTACTTTTGTTATTGGCGCTAACTGGTGCTTTGGTTCAGCGCTCGATTTGACGCCGCCCCTACCGACGAACGCGGCAGGCGTGCTGGATCGATGGGCAGCCGAGCCCGTCCAGCATGTCTTTTTACCCGCGTCGACGTTCATTGCCAACGTCAAGGGATACCCTGTCTTGCCCAAGGTGACCCAGACGTTCATTCGACAGTGCATGATCGTGAGTTTCTCCCTTTTCTGCGATCGTTTGACATCGACGAACCGATCTCAGCATCGCCCGACGTTCATTCTATCTGGCGTCGACTCGGGCGTACACACGATGGGCGGCGAGCCCGCGTACTCGCAGTACCTCAAGCACCTCGAGAAGAGCAGCTTGGTCGTGCAGGCGGCCAAGATGGAGGGCTCGGTTGAATATTTTGCGCAGGGGTACCAAGACTATCTCCAGAATCCGTTACAGGTGCGCCCCTACAATTCCTGACACGTCTTTATGTGGCTTTGTGTGCGCAGTGGTGACTGAGATCACATGTATATGCACCCATCTATGCACTCACACACGGACACACACACACACGCACAGCCCCTGATGGACAACCTCCAATCAATCACATATCAAACGTTCGAGCAGGATCCCGTCAAGTATCACAACTATGAAGAGGCGAGAATTTTTTTTTTTCTTTTCTTGTTTTGTCACCGTGCTACCAACGTCGTTGTTCATCGTCCTGATCGGTTATAAAATATATCAAGGCCGTTTATCGTGCCCTCGTGGACCGGCCAGACAGGGAGCGCATGTGCGTCGCGTCCTCCTTCTCTTTTGCCGCCCACGCTATCGCCTGGAGACGTGTTTGTTGACCTAATAGTGCGTACACAGCGTCATCTGTGTCGCTGGCGCTGGGCGTGGTCCCCTCGTTTCGCGCAGCCTCAAAGCTGTCCAAAGGGCGAAGAAGGAGTCGTTTATCGTCTACGCGGTCGAAAAGAACCCGAATGCGTATGTGACGTGCGTGTCTTCCAAACCCTTTTTTTGTTTCGTTCTTGGTTTACTCACTCGATGAGGTTCAGATTACAGGGTCGCAAGGAAAAGGAGTGGGGCGATTCAGTGGTCCTGATTTCTGGCGACATGAGACGGGTGAACGTACCGGAGCCCGTGGATATCTTGGTCAGCGAGCTGTTGGGGTCGTTTGGGGATAATGAACTGAGCCCCGAGTGTTTGGACGGCGCGATGCGGTTTTTGAAGCGTACGTTCGCGCTCTCTTTCCTCTGTCCGCGAAATGGACCGTGCTGATCGCGATGAACAGCGAACGGGATCTCGATACCGTCGTCGTACACGGCACATCTCGCCCCACTATCCTCGTCGAAGCTGTACAACGCCGCGAGGGAATCCAAGGACCTCAAGGGTGTTGAGACGCCGTACGTGGTGTTGTTCCAGAACGTGAACGTCCTGAGCGGTGACGGGGGTGGTGCGACGGGACGATGTGGACCCAAGATCCAAGAGTGCTGGGAGTTTGAGCACCCGAGAAAGGATATGAGTGTTGATGAGAGGGGTGTGTCGAGTCCGATCGCCTTCATATGATACTGACGGCAAGAGAGGATAGGTTTACCGGTCACAAACAGCCACAACGTTCGTGCTGCCAAGTTATCTTTCCACATCCCACACGCAGGGGTGATGCATGGACTGGCTGGCTACTTCGAGGCGACGCTTTATGGGGACGTTGGGCTGAGCATACACCCGAATCGCAAGGAGCATATTTCCAAGGACATGTTGAGCTGGTTCCCGCTATTTTTTCCCTTTCGGGTGCGTTATTTCTCTCATTGTGGAGTGTGACGATGTCAAGAATTAAATTCAGGAACCACTCTATCTGCCTAGCAACTCGGAGTTGCAGGTGTCGATGTGGCGTCTGACGAACGAGCGACAGGTGTGGTACGAGTGGTATGCAGAATCGTATCTGCCCGTCGCGAACGCGCCTCCGCCCTCGCCCGGGGCAACATATGAGACTGAACGTGACGCGCACGAGGTCTCTCCTTCTGACATGGGACCTGGCCCGTCGTCGTTTTTCTCGAGCGCGACGTCGACGCACGTCGCAGTGCCGAGTCCGGTAGTGGATGCGGTCGACGTGTTTCCGCTAGGCGACCCGCGCGATCGGGTCGAGCATCGCCGGGATGGGAACGTAGGCGTGGGTGTGGGTGCGATGACGATGGGTACGATACGAAGGGCGTGTGGAGGCGTCGTCAAAATTGGGCAAACGGCGTTGCATAACCCGGGTGGAAGGAGTAGTTGGATTGGTCTGTGACGTTGTTTGTCATGCAGTAAAAATAGTCTTTTTTTGGGTGCTTTAGATTGCAGACCAAAGTTTGGAGCCCAGTGCAGTGATCTGAACGGTGATAGGATGCCAATGTGGTAAGTTATCTGGAGCCACAGTGACGTCAACGAAACGACATCTCTCAATTTGTCATGCCGTTGGTCGGCGGTTGCTCGGAGTAAGATTAGCTTTTATTTTTGGCTTCTGTTCAATGCCCGGTCGACGA
Organism: Leccinum subgranulosum; assembly: GCA_038091575.1. Lineage (NCBI taxonomy): Eukaryota > Fungi > Basidiomycota > Agaricomycetes > Boletales > Boletaceae > Leccinum > Leccinum subgranulosum. The sequence goes on along the minus strand of JBBPOS010000083.1, from coordinate 47,750 downwards.
CAAGTGGTCTGAACCGTTGAGCTAGTCACATCTGACACTTGTTTCCAAGAGCAATTGTACAATATATATATATTGTAGACGCCGCGTTGGTCACCGGGTGCAGTTAGGTATTATGACGTTGACGCTTAGCAAACTCGGATTCTCTTCATCGCAGCAAAATGATAAAAATATGTAAAGCTGCCAAAGTTTTTTTTTGGGCTGGCAGCCAGACTGAATCCAAAGTGGAGCAAACGTTGGTCTGAACGATAATGATCAAAGGTTCAGACTGGATTTCTAGTCGTCGTCGTCGTCGTGTTTCCAAGTGATCTGACAAGTCTGGCGAGTATAAAATCCGGGGGGTTGTAGTAACTTGTCTGCCGTGCTCTCTCGTACGACAGCCGCTTCCAGCAAAGTTCAAACTCCGAATATATCCCTCCGTCTCAAAGTACGTTTTCTTCTTCAACCTCTTCTCTCTCTTTCTCTCCCTCACGGTCATCCCTCCATTTTTTACCACCACAGCGAATCGTCGCGCGCGCTCCCTACAACATACACAAAATGCAGTTAGTCGCCCTCGTTGCCGCCATCGCCGCCGTTATTCCCGCCGCTCTCGGCTTGACCATCAACACTCCGTACGTGTCATCTACACTTTTTTTTTTCTTGTCTTTGCTAATCACTTTTTTCCTACTCTAGTTCCAACATTGTTCAGTGTGGTGAGTCTCGACTTTTCTGTAGGGCGGAACGAAAGAAAGAGGCTGACTTTTTGTGTGAATAGAACCCATTCAGTTCAATTGGAGTGGTGGAACGAGCCCTTACTATTTGACTCTCGTTCCCGGTGAGTCAGTTTTCAGTTTCTCGAGAGGCGGTCATTGAACCATCTTTCGGTCGCCAGCTGGTCAGATCGCCGCACCTGCTGTAAGCTACCGCGTTTCATTACTTGTAAACTTTTTGGTCTGTTTTCTGATGCACGTTCTCTAGATCAAGCAATTCCCTACTCAGACTGGTACTTCTTACACTTGGAACGTGGACCTGGGGTCTGGCACTAGCTTGTGAGCATCGTTGCTGCGGCGTGTTTTCTTGGATTCATGTTGATGTTCCACGTGTAGCACCGTCGCTTTGAAGGACAGCACTGGTACGACCGCGTACTCGGACATCGTGACAGTCGCGGGCGGAACCGATTCTTCTTGCCTCAATAGCAACGTTACGGAGACCGGCGGTACTAGCGGTGGTTCCAGCGGCGGCTCCTCCCCCTCTTCCACTGGTGGCTCGAGCCCATCTAGCTCTGGACATTCTGGAAGCACGAGCACCCCTACCCCTACCGCCTCTGGTAGCTCTTCGTCCAGCAGCAGTGGTGCTGACCGTCTCGCCGCACCCTTTGCATTTGGTGTCGCTGGCGTCTTGGGCTTGGTTAGTGCTGCGCTGTTCTGAGCGTTGGTTGGAGTAGGCGTTGTGAACGAGTCATTCCATTTGTCACGAGGGACGATAATTATTACCGAACACGTATTGTGACTATTTGATCGTCCCTACCACCCACCTGTCGTTGCTGTGACAATGATTTTGTTATTCTAGGTGATCACTTTTGGCTTGTACTTGGATTCGTCTAGTTTGAGTTGGCGTAATTTCTTTTACACTAGGGTGTTATGCGTTGGCCGCGCACTGCCAGCCGAGGAGACATGAGCAGACTTGTCCAAGTGTCAGAGTCGTTGACAGCGTTCGCCTGCGGATTCCCATCGCGTTCACTGGCACCGATGACGTGTGATACATGATCGCAGCGATATGATCGTCGCGTTGACAGCTTGGCTTGTTTCGTGACAATTCAGACGAGCCAGTAATGCCCTGAGTCGCTCGTAGATTTAAAGGTGGTTTCGAGAGGTCTGAGTTTACCTCTGGTTTGTTAACCAAGGGAAGGAAGTGGGCGATGTTCGATACCTTGGCAGGCTCCGGCGTTCGCAATACATAATTATGGCTCTCGGGACTGGCGAGAAAAAGGACAACGAACGAGGAAAGGAGGATTAAACGGGCGGAACAATCGGATGTGCGTCATCGTCCTTTGTATAATGTAGTAGCACGAGCGCCCGCGGACCGGCAAGAGTTTCCGTGACCCAGCGTTGCAGTGGTCCAGGCACACGGACCGTATCCATTCCTTGGACAAGGTCATTGTACGATTGTTATAATGTAGTAGCATGGTCCAGTGTCGGACCGGGGAGAGTTCCGTGATCCTACCTCCATCCTGAACCTCATCCCCCAGCATTGCAGTGGTCCAGGCACACGGACCATCCATCCGGAGCAACGCGGTGACCCGGCCCGACCCTTTGAGTGCGTCGGTAATCAGGAAAAGTCTAATTGAAGTCGACGGAGAATGGGCGGAATGAATGCTTGAGGTTTTATAGAATGCGTCTTGCAGTTATCTCGGTATGTCGTATGTCGGAATGTCGTATGTTGAATGTCGTCTGAAATACAAATACTCGGGCTGTCAGTGTCGTGGTGCCAAAAGTAACCCTTATTAACTGAGAAAGAAAGAAACAAGAAGAAAGAAAAACAAAAGGGTGAGAAAAAGGCGAAGCGGTTCGCGTGTCCTCCGGGAACCTTGGTGGGTCCCTATTTTCCGAAACTCCTAAAGTTCTGTCGCGCTAAGAGAGAAGGAGAGAGAAAAAAAGAAAATGGGACACGACGAAATAGATCCTAGAGCAGTCCTTGGAAAGTCATCGTGTTTGCAAAGGGAAAGAGGAAAAAAAAGAAGGGGCGATACACAGAGACCGATCTGAGGCAATGGAAAAAGATAAAGGGGGAAGGAAAGGGAACGAGAAAGGTGATCGGGAACGATGATAGTGGGAGGGGGAGGAAAGAAGACAGGGGGTTGCGTATTGGTGGTATGTGTGCCCTCCCAGGCCGTCGTATGCCGTATGTCGTAGCTAGTCGTACGCTGCTAGCGCCGCAGAGAAAAATACCAAGCCAGCGTGAGGAACCCTGTCTCTGATGGTGGTTGTGGCGGGTCGTCTCGTGGTTCAAATGCACACCCACCTGTGGGCCAAAAAAAATAATTAATAGAGCAGAGAGGAAGAGAGTCAGTGGACGGTGAAAAGAGCCATTCCCGCGTCGTCCGGACATACGATGGTGACCCATCGTGGCGTAGTTATGGGTCTCACCTTCAAAGTTTCACCTTCTCCACACCAGCAGCAACGACTAGAAGAAGTTGGTGGGAAAGAGAGCGGTGGAGAAAAGGAAAGAAAGAGAAAAAAAAGGAACACGACGAAAAAAAGAATGCAGACCCGAGTAAGAAGACAAAAACAAAAGATAAAGAAGGGGGAGTGCATACATACATAGCGACCGATTTCGCTCGTAGACCGGCTCGATGACCTAGTCGCACGCGATCCAGTTGCCCTCAAACGCAGGGGGTGGCGTTCCAGTGCTTTTTTTTCCGGCGGTGGTCAAAAATGGTTTCATTGATGGACCTGTAGACCGGCACGGTCGTTTTTCCTGGTAGTCCTCTTTGTCTCCCTCGGGTCGAAGAGCCGCAAGCACAGGTCGTGAACATATTGCTCAGAACATAGAGAATCGAAGCGAATTGAGCGCGAAGATGGTAAAGATGTGCAATATTCGGGGAGGCGTTCCGACGGATCGTCAATACTACCCTTCCTCGAGCCTCGTGCATGATCGGGTAGGATCCGAGACGAAATGGTCGATATATTGCGCGAGTGGAAAGAAGGAAACCAGCCCCGCGCAATCGACGAGCGAACGAACAACGAGGCCACGTCGACTTTGCAGGGTTCAGGTTCCTCTTTATCTTGGCGCAAACGCCAGCAAGCCTATGCGTGGGATCGAAGGTGTACGGAAACGAAACGACCATGACAACAGGGATAGGGTCAGGAAAGGGAACGAGAGACGTTTCGTCATAGAGCGGGATTGAGAAATATGCGAGGGACCATCAGGCGTCCCACGAACGGTCACAATTGGGTCCTTCTTGAGAGGGGCGATTGGAGGTACCCTCGCGGTACCTCTTAGAATGAGTCACGTTCGAGCGGCTCAGATCGGTGAGCGTGTGAGAGGCGAATTTCGGGGAAACCGGCTCGACAGAAGGGAAATGGGGGGGGGGACTATAGGTCGTTCTTCCGCCGTGAGGCGATGCAATGACTCGGATGGGACAATTCAACAAGTTCGTTTGTGGAATTGGGTTTTGAAGCGATTCGAATCATAGAACACGATGCGCGAAGAGAGAGTTGGAGGACAAGGTGGGGTACAGCACGAGTGTTTGAGACTCAAGTTCCTCAGACGAGTGCGGAGAACCCATCCAAAGGATAAATGATCGGGGTTGAACGATGTTTGACAAGCTTCCTCCACGTGTTGTTCGGCGCAAATTTTCTCCGGCGTCTACCTGAATAGCCCAGGAATCATATCAACGTATGGACACAACCAAGAACCTACCAATACCCAGCGATGACCAGTGACCACAGTCCCCGATCACCCAGCCATTATGATCAGTGACGTTGACGTTGAAGCGCTTGTTGTCCATCTTTTCTTCTTTGTTTGTTTCCCCGTGTAACGCTGGTTATCGGAAGTCGGCTTCTTTCAGGGTTTTCAGGACATCTATCTGTGCCCAACACCGCCGTCAATTGGTACATGTGTCTTTTTTACGTGCGACCACAGCGGTACCTGATGAAACGGATTTGTGTCTGACAGTACTCCATCCCAATCGGCACCGAACGGACAGGATAGAATGATAGCAAACGTTGATCCAATAAAATTTCGTGCTGCAATCTGTACTTGTGTCTTCCACCCCCTCTTGCATGTCTGGACGTGAATAAAAAAGGTGCGCGCAGCCAATGAATCTTCTTCTTCTTTTCATAGTACAGCTGGCGGACGGGGACCGGAAAAAAATGATGGGGAGGTTGTCCAGGCGGCCATTTTGACGGTTCCCTGATTTCCTTTACGTGCAGAACGAACGACCAAACGTCGCAGCTCCTGTGCGTGTTGCCAGCAACGTCATTATACATGCGTAAGCCGTGTGGCAGAGTAGGCAAACAAGGGTATGCGCATCGAAGAAAGAGAACCCGAGTCACGGCAGAAGACGTCTGTATGGGTAAAACCTGGAGGCAGAAATACCGAGACTAGCGAGAGCGACAACTTCTGAAGTATCTGAGTTCAAGAGCAGCGATGAATCGATGACAGTTGACAAGCGGGGCCAACTTCTCTCGGCGTTCGCCTCATGTTCTCATCGTCCAACAGGCAGTTTCTGCGATCAGGCTGACCTAATGTCGCGATGATATTAGAAATGCCAGCCAAGGTCAAGCCCGGATGGCTTGAGTAGCGGAGGATGATCGATCACGTTTATCGATCCACTATGCTTGAAAATAGTCGAGTGAGTCTTGCGACCATTGCTGACTGCATGATGGTACAGGATCGCAATTCGAACTTCGAGACACAGGAGCTAGAAGAGAGAGCAGATTCTCCTGAAAATCTCTCGGGGCCCGCAGTAGAGTAGGGAATTTCCCGCGAAACAAGGTCCACGTGATGATGAGTTGTGCAAGCTAAGCTCGCACGTTCATCAAAGGACTTGCTCTTGACTCCATTGGGATGAATGACAGAGGTTCTAGAGACACCGTGTTGCTTCGGCAGTTTCCGCCAAGACAGCTGTTGAGAAGTAGACGACGTAAGTTGTAGGTCATGTATAACCTTCCGCCATAAACGATATGAAGTACGCGCTGAACATTATGTAGTGTGCCTCCGAACTTGATTACTCGCTTGGTAATAGAGAAGAACGTTATGGGGTTCGAAGCAGGTCTGCGGCGGCGGGACATCACAAATGCTCAGCGGTCAACGTGACGATTTGTGTATAGATTCAGTGGAGCCACGAGGCCAGTTATGTTTTTGACGTGTCGAGCGACCAATGACCATGAGGACTGGGAAGACCCGGATCACGGCTAATACTTGGCCGCATTGTGGGCCACCTCTATTTCATGGAGTCTTGCAGCGTGGATCAGTCAGGGGTAGGATCCTCACCTTCATGGAGGGGGTCGTGGGGCCCAGGGGCCGAAGGAGCCGAAGAAGAGGAGCCTGAAGGTTCTTTGATGATCGTGTTTTTGTTGTGCGCCCCCTCGTTCAATGCTTGCGAGTAATACGACGGCGGTGACATGGGTTCGAATTCCTCCGTCCTTCTTCCTGTTTCATACAGATGAAATGATTCGGAGCGGTTCTTGGGTGTATCGTGTACGACACATTTGAAACTCGCAGCAGCAGCAGCAACTGAAAGCGGTGATCCCGATCTTGACGGTGGTCTTGCCAGAGTTATGATGATAGTGGGCGAAGGGAAAAGCTGGCAGGACACCGGGGTCTAAATAAATTTGACGAGAGAACAGTCCGGAGCTTAGAGCTAGCCCCACTGGCAGTGGGAACGCGACGTCAGTGGCTTTTGAGAATTTCGTCGCCTGGGAGGACCCACGACCACCACGATCGACCATCAGGGACTCCGTGCTGATTATGCGTCAGCGGTGCCAGTGATACATGAAGACGCTGAGCTTGCTTCGCGTTGTGCCATCATGGCTGAATCGATGATGATAGCGTTGGCAGTTGACCGCCGGCCACTGAACTTCCGACTCGGAGAAGACCGCGCCCAACTTCCTTCTCAACCTTCTGCCGCAATGGGACGCAACGTTGTGGGCCGTGGCCTACGCCGACCATCATGGAGCGAGGGGCAGGCAGCTTTCAAATCACCCATCATCGTTAGTTCTCATTATTCACCCTCATCGATCATGCTCACCACCCGGGCGTGCAAACCAGTGGCGTGGTCGGGACTCGCAGCTCGGTCAATTTTGCAGGCCATTGACATCGGACGGAATTAGCACTGCCTTGCATCTCTGTGTCCTAGATTCATCAGCGATCGATTAAATGGTTAAACGGCGCGGCGCGCGTTTGTTTCCTGTTCATTGGTAGGTTTTTCAGCTCGCGTTCCTAGCCGGTTGGCAGGCTGCTTTCCATGAGGGGATGTGCGATGCCCTTCGTCCGACCTCGTGCCAGTTTACCCCTTCCTGCCCATTTCGGTCTTCTTATCAAACAACCTTGACGACGTGGCACCTCCACAGCGCAAGCACAGTCTTTTTTTTTTTTTCAGATCTTGCACCCGCAAGGGAAAAATCAGGGCGTGCAGTTCAGCACAGCTTCGACATGGCTCCTCTTGCCCTCCCTCGAATAAGCGCGGCCTCCACACAACATGGTTTGCATTATCACTTCTCCCACGATCACTTCGTACGCTCCTGGATTCCGCTCCCCGAAGGCGTCCTTTCTTACCAAATCTTAACTGACCATGCAAGGCTATAAAACCTGTGACCCTTCCGCTTGTCTACCAGGCTATTCAGAGTCGTCTTCAAGCGCAGACCTTCGTCACCATTCGCCTTTCTTCACACCTCTCCGCCAACCTTTACGCTTTCGTATCTTCTCGTCGTCGTCCGTCGAACCCAACCGAAAATGTGCAGCATGGAATGGTAAGTCTCTGGTTCTGTCGTGAGCCGCTACACGTTCAAACCTTTGGTTATCGTAGCTTCGGTGATCAGTACAGGGGCTGTGGGGTAAGCCTCTTCCGGCCGACACTGAACTCACATTTACTTCTGTCCACGTCCAGCACTACGTTCGTCTCTATCAGACAGGCATCACGATCGACTGTGGTTCTCCGAGATGCAAGCTGAGCTCAGCACACATGCACAAGACGGCGCGAAACTGTGGATGTGCCTCTGTACGTCGTCTCCTTCTCTTCTTTCCTTCTTTTCCCGCGTCGCATCTCAGTTTCATGCTCGCATTTCTTCCTGACGGCGATCCTCGTTCTCGTTCACCAGGAATTCACCGACTACAGACGCGTACGCAACTTGTTCCAAACCAAGTGCGAGGGATGCCAATACCCAGACCAGCGTCTTTGGTGACGTGCAGGCGGCAACACAGCACGCCGGATGTGCGCGCTCTTGACTTGTCCCCGACCTCCACTTTTGCCTCCTTCGCCACCTTTTGCCGCCACTATCGCCACTGCCACCACCGCCGCACCGCCGCCGCCCAGTGCGTTATATGGGGTACGAGTAGGAGAGCTCAGTGCCTACCCCCCCATTTTTTCCGGACCGTAATGCCACAGCCCTGAACGAATAAAGGATGATGATCTTTTCATGTGTTGTTGCGTCTACTATGTCGTGTACTATCGTCCTCATTGCGTAATTTCTGTGTTTTTACGTGATCTGTCCCCCCCACCCCCTGAAGGCGGCGTGCCCCGTGACGTCGTTGTCACCGCTTCGGACGAGTTTTGGCTTGGAAGGTTCGCCAATCCAGGAGGTGGCTTGAGAGTTACAGTTAGAACGGCTCTTTTAGTGGGTCATGGTATCAGGATCCGGGTGAAGGTGGGGCCCAATGTGATCCGAACCAACCACTTCAATAGACCTTCAAGGAGCTTCCTCATTGATGGCGGCGTAAACGAGGACCGATGTACATATATTTAATCGGGGGCGATAATAATAACGATAAAAGACTACGAATAATGAATCGAGTATGTACCCCCTTCTTATTACCAAGTGTCACGCGCTTCCGACGCACATGCGTAGCGACCCAATCGACATGCAATAAAATAAAACTAAAACTAAAAACCCAGAAAGACTCAGATGCAGAAGGCTTAATAGTGAAGCAACGTGTTCAAAGCGAATCGAAAACGTTTGTTTGAACAAAGTTGCCTCCGAGTCTGAACGTAAGTTACATAACGAGAGTCATACTAACAGTAAGTTACACGTCCTAAGTTAATAGCGACGGCATTCGACCGGTGTTCATTCATGAATATACCTGCATGTATACTCCCGACACCGGCCTAGCTGTGCATTTTCATTCATTATTTTAGTACAGTACAGCCTTATGTATGATGATGATCACGCCAACGAATGCGATTATTAAACACATCACGGTAACATCGGAAATATGTACGTACGTACGCAGTCGACATTGTGTTGCCTTGCCCCCCCTTTTTTGCGTTTACCCCTTTTTCTCCTCCCGAGCGATCCTAGTCTAACTATATGTGTATATGAACCCGTGTGGCTCGCGCAGCAACCTCGGAGCGACTTTGAAGCAGGTAAAGAAAGAAATGGCTGGTAGGCGGACTAGGACCCCGTATCAAAACAAGTGTCCTCTACTAGTTGGATCGGGATCGATCATCGATCGATTGAACTTGCATGGAGCAGTGCTGGCGAGCAGGACGTAGTATGCACGGAACTTGGACCGTGACCTGATTACCCACCCTGACGGCTTCTGCTTTCGATCAATAGGTCGATATATTGTGCATACAGTCATGATGGAACTTAGCTCATCCCTCAGCTTGGGGCTAAATTGGCAGTGCCGGCGTGGCTTGACCGTCTGCGACGAGTGCTCGTTAACCCGTGTCTGAGTTTCTAGGGTTTCTGTTGAATTGAATCCTGAATCGGCAAGCGTCCACTGCCTCAATCATTTTTTCTGGGGTAACAAATAGTTCAACATTCAGGCCAGGTTTCAGCTTGTTAATAAGTACTTACGGGTCGGTTAAAACGAGCTTCTCCACGACCACTGTTTGGAACCTCAGGCTAGTCCAAATGGATGTAAGTATGTATGCATCGAAAAAAAGATCAAAAAAATAAAAATAAAGAATTATTCGACATGAGATCCATCGACCGCTCGATCGATTCGGAACCCGTAGTGCGTGTCATGTTCATTGTTCCCTGCTTCTAGTGTATCGCGAGACGGTCGGGATAACAACCATCCACGAGGCGAGGCCAGGGTGCAAACGAGGATGATCTTTTATCAAGAATCGCGGTGAGTACGAAGCCCTGCACGGCCGACCTACATGAACGGCATTCATAATCAAGCATTGTGAACGACACTGGCGTTGCAATCCGTAGGTGGTTCGAGATCAGACGGAACCATTGAATGCTCCGATTAGAAACCGGGATGTGGTCATCCATGGTACAAACACTCGCAACACGTCGTGCACTACCACCACCAAGCAAACAAATGCAGCAGTGCGTCCGTCGCGACCCTTGCATGACAGCAAGAACCCTGCAATTTCCTGTGCCAAAACCAGGCGCTTGCCATCATGACAGTCAAAACCCTGTCGTTTTGAAGTGATGTGCATGCATGAAATTTAAAACCGCTTGCCCCCACGCTTGATGGGCTGACGGAGTCCAGCCCCTACTCTCTTGGATAGAGCAGGCTTTTTCCCCAATTCATCTTCGCTATCCTCGTCCGAAGAAGACGCACAGGCTTTCGACTTCTTCTTGACGGGTCGCGCAGGGGACGAATCCGTATCAGACGGTGGAGCCTTTGTGACGCTCCGGTTCCGAGAATTGCCCGAGCGAGACGGAGCTTCGCGTTCGCGTTCCTTTTCCCTTGATGGCGTCGGAGACCGCATGGGTATATCAGGTTGTTGATCTACGGCGGACCCTGGCCCCGGAATTGGCCGTGATGGCTGGACCATGGAATCGTCTTCCGGCTCTGTGGCTGAGCCGGAGTCTGCGGCGCGTTTGATCGGAGGGGGGCTCGACCTTCGCGAGGGTGCAACACTCGCTCTTTTGGAACTCGTCGAGATTACACGACGATCCTTGGTGTCCGGTCAGCCGTGTTGGGATCTTGACATGACAAAAGGACCCACATGTAGTTCCAGCGTGGGTGTATGCGTGGTTTTGAGGAGCTCAGACGACTTTCTCATCTTTGGCATCGGCTCGAGAGGTAGTAGTACCGGGGGGACGGCGTCAGTCGATACATTGGCTATAGATAATGCATGTAAGAGAGTGGCACGATGGGGGAGTATGAGCAACCCACGCGGGTCCGAAATGAAATTGAACACTGCGGTTATGCGCCTAATTGTCGTGGCCAGACGTGGTTTCGGCAATGCATTCTTAACGTGTGTGTCGACCGCTCTACGTGCGGTTCGCGCGAGCTTGTCTATAGCCTGAGAGCGGAGGAATACGGAACCCAGTCAGAACCGAAACGCTGTGGATCCACGTGGTTGGAAACGATTTTTTACCTTGTCGAGATCGGTGTGAGGGAGATCGCCGACGACGTCTGGAGATGAGAATGCGAAATGGTTCGCGGTTATCATAGGCATGATAAGGTGCTTTGATAGAATGTCTGCCGAGATTTTGTGACCAACGAATATGGTTTCCCAGCGCCACTTGAACGCGTTGCACTCTATTTGAAAGGCAAGATCCTGGCAATGTTGCGCATCAATGATTAGACAGCCTGCGAGGTTCGGGGAAAGAGTACCCCAAATTTAGACTCGACGACTTCAAACGAGAGTTCCGGCATGCCGCCAAGAGTATGTGCACGAGACAAGAGATCAAGAGAGTGTATTCGCCATGCCTCTTCGTCATCGTCGTCGAGGTATGGGGAATCAACCGGTTCGTTACACTCACGCCACCGCCTTGCAAACTGCTTGCTTGACAACGCTGGGGGACGAAATAGTAAGGAATTTGCCTGGCTAATGACCGACAAAGATGGACTGACCTTCTACCCAGGTCCGTTTTGTGTCAGTAATCATGATGCAGCAGGTGAGATCTACTGTCGAAGAATGAAACTTCTGCCCAATGAGAGTTGTGGCAGAGTGTTCGAATGAAAACAAGCAAGAAAGCACGAACGATGAGATAAGGGGTCGAGGTCTGGGGGTCTACTTTGACGAGCCATTCCTTTGGGAGAAGGAGATCCTGTTGACAATATATTAATATGAATGTATCGCGGAAACAGCACACTTGCCTCGTTGAATGAATCCATGCGAGAAGGAGGGATCGGAGTTTAAATTTGTAGTCCACTTGTGACGCTCTCGGGCAGATCATGGACAGCGAACACGGGCAGAGTTGCGGTGATGACCCTGATTCAGAACGTTCCATCCCTGTCTGGCTTCCGCTGCGGCTCAGGGTGCTGCAGACATCCATCTTGCACAAGGATCTCAGCCTTGCCGTGCTCGACGCCTACGAGGAGACGCAAATTGGACGGGATGTCGGTCCCACGGGAAGCGAGACGCCGAGGATACGACTGAAGGAGATGCCAGTGTCGAAGCTGCATGCGACGGTGTTCTGGGACAAGGCAAGAAGGGAATGGGCGGTGGTGGATATGGGATCCAAGCACGGCACGTTCGTCCAGTCAGGCCAGCAACCCGACGCTGAGCCGGTCCGTCTCTCTCCTCCGCGCATGGCGAGTATACCACGTCCGTTGCACCACCTTGACCGGCTGATTGTCGGTAGCACCACCTTTCTCTGTCACATACACGAGGACCGTGCGCCGTGTGACGAGTGCACGTCCACCGACCAGGGCGTCATTCCCTTGTTTGCCGTCCCCAGGGAAAGCATTCGCACGGCGGAGAAACGGCCCGCCGATAGTATGGCCCACACGCAAGACGCCAAAAAGGCGCTGACCTCGCTCAAACACACCCTGCTCGCACGACACCCGGCCTCCACACCGTCCCCAGCATCCTACGTTGACCGGTCCGCACGGCGACGTGCCATGCACCCCACCTCGCAGTTCGACAGCCCTGGCGTGCCGAGCCCGCGCAGCAGTTCCCTAGGGCCTGCGAAATCGTCCCACGAGCCCTCACGCACTCCGTCCGCCCTGGTAGAAGAAGAACATCCCTCAGTACCACTACAAGAACACAATGTTGGATGGCAGCTTCTGCTGAAGCAAGGATGGCAGCCTGGCACCGCGCTCGGCTCAGCGACGGACGACGGGCTGGTGGAACCGATAGAGGTCCACCCGACCGCACACCGTGCTGGGCTTGGGATGCGTCAAAATTGTGTTGGATCATGGAGGGAGGATAGGATGTATGCGAGTGTACGTAGAGATTAGGATTGAATTCGACGCGACGCGACGTGTCTGTTTTGGAGTGTTTTTTTGGATCACGTGAGTGGTTCGCGTTGTACGCGACAATTGGTTCAAGTCTCAACTCGACCGCGGCTGACAACATTTTTTTCTTTCTCTTCCAACAACCAACAAGGCTTTTCTTCTTCTTCTTCTTCTTCTCCCCATTTATTTCTGTATCTCCTTGAGTCTGGCTTCGACACTTCGTCTATAGCATTTCCACCAACTTAACATGGCCAACAATGCCCGCGTAAGTCGACCCTCGCTCACCCTTTCATACACTCACCTATCGTGACAAGTTACCAACAAGAACCCGCATCGGCGCTCAGCGCAAGGTAAATGGCGACGAGAACGCCACCGGTAGACACCTTCGTCAAGGCTCGGGCGTCACAGCCAGCAGTACTTCGCGCGCATCCGCTATCTTGAACGGTCTCAAGGGCGGCTCCCAGCGACCCGCTCTCGGTGAGGTCACTACCACCGCGGTCAACCGTAAGGTCAGTGGATGAGCGTTTGAACCCGCACGACTCGCTAAGTCGCGCGACTACAGGATGTTATCAAGGCTGCTGCAAAAGAGAGCCTCAAGGACAATGCAGAACAGGGAGTGAAGCGTACCCGCTCCTCGTCGCTGGCAGCTGCTACCGGCCCACAACGTATCCCAGCGGGTCCTGGTCGAACAGAGAATGCCTCTCGCATATCTACCGCACGCGCACACAAACCATCCGTCTTCAAGCGGATGTCGCGGCAGGAAACCGCTGTACCAGTAGTCGTCCCCACCCAGGTCGTCGAAGAGAAAGAGATTGAAATGGATGTCGAACAAGTTCAAGATTCAGAGTCAGAGCTCATCGAAATGCTCGAAGAGAAGGACGAGCAAGACATGGTAGGAGTTCAAGAAACCGGCGTCAGCAACGAAAATGTCCCCGAGCCTGACAGCGCCGGACCCAAGTCTCCATGCATCTGGCCAGATGTCGACACCGAAAAGGCCATGAGACACTACAAACAAGTAACCGACGTTCAGCGAACTTACCAAGACGATGTTGACATTTTTGACACCACAATGGTGTCCGAGTACTCGGACGAAATTTTCAAGTACATGTCGGACCTCGAGGTAAGCTTTCGTCTGTTAACCGAGAGTTCGCCCGCTGATCGGTTACTCGACAGGAGGACGTGATGCCAAACCCTGATTACATGGAGGGGCAGAACGAGATCACATGGTCCATGCGACAGACCCTGGTCGATTGGCTACTTCAAGTACACCTGCGTTGGCACATGCTTCCGGAGACCCTCTGGATCGCCATCAATATCGTCGATCGTTTCCTTACCAGGAGAGTCGTCTCGCTCGTCAAGCTTCAGCTCGTCGGAGTTACCGCTATGTTCATCGCCGCAAAGTACGAAGAGATTTTGGCGCCGTCCGTCGACGAGTTTGTCTTCATGACAGAGAACGGCTACACCAAGGAAGAGATCCTCAAAGGAGAGCGTATTGTGTTGCAGACCCTGGACTTCAAGGTTTCGCAATACTGTTCTCCGTACAGTTGGATGCGAAAGATTAGCAAGGCTGACGACTACGACATTCAGACGAGGACGTTGGGCAAGTTCTTGGCAGAGGTTACCCTTCTGGACCACCGCTTTTTGAGATGCAAGCCGAGTCTCATCGCGGCTATCTCAATGTACAGTGCGAGGAAGATGCTCGGTGGTAACTGGGTGAGAACCGAATGCGGATCTTTTTTCTGCATTTCCCCTGATGATTGATCATGTGATTTGTTCCAGAACGATGCGTTTGTCTACCATTCTGGGTTCGTCGCGGAACATTTGGAACCTGGTCACCAGTGGATCTGCGAGAAGGTCCTAGAAGAGAACTTTGTCCAGCAATACGTCTGCCAGAAGTACGCCCACAAGAAATTCCTCAAGGCATCGCTCTTCGCTATCGAATGGGCCAAGAACAACTCGAGTCGCGGCGAGGAGGTTGAAATGGTACTCAAGAAGTAAACCGCAGCTTCGTCCGAGCGCTGCTCAGTATCTCGCACGACATCTCCAGTTTTATCTCATCCTGTGCTCGACGTTCTGTTTCCAATCCTCGCATTCATCCGCAATCTCAATGTCTGATTACACACTCTAGTCTCATGTCTTATCTGCCTATGTGTTACTCTTGCCTTGCTATCTTCCATGCATCCCTCCCTGCATCTTTCCATCATCTGTTTGCCGCTGCGCACTATTGCGAAACACATCGTATCCAACTAATTGCGTATACATGCTGGTTTTGCCTATGCCACACGCATATTTGGCATTCGTTCGCAGACAATTGTATGCCATGCACCTCTATCCCTCTCGTTCTCTCTCTTTTCAGTCCCTGGTTGTTTTGTTTTGTTTGTGTTTAACGGTTTTTTTTATTTTCATATCATTACTCGTTCACCTTATTCTCCACGGCCTGACATTTGTCGGCTTCTTATTCCGATTGGGTTTTGTATTGAACTTGCCCGAGCGCTTTCTACATAGTTGTTTCCTGTGCGCTTTGGTGCTCTTATGGAGCTATTTTCCGCGTCACTGTGTAGCACGTAGTAGCTGCCGGGTGCCTACTCGTCTCGTCGTCGTCGTCGTCTCATCAATAATTATTATTCTCCGTCTTGCCGAAGTAGCGCCGACCCGTCCACATGTGATTTCCTGCCTCCTAATAAGTTCCGGGTACTGTGACTTACTCTCGCATCACCCACAATTCAAGCATGTCCAAGCTGTCGTTCAAAGGCCACACCGTCGTCGTGACCGGCGCAGGCGGTGGATTAGGCAAAGTGTGCGTCTCTTCGAGTCGCTCTGACCTTGTAGAAACATCATACTTTTCTTTCCTAGCTACTCGCTCTTGTTTGCATCGCGCGGTGCGAATGTGGTCGTGAACGATTTTAATGCAGAGGCGGCCCAGAAGGTGGTTGACGAGATCAAACGAGGTGGGTTGGTCTTTCGTTTAGTTTGTGACATTAACATGTATTGACTTTGTCCTAACGTAACTTCGTTCTGCCGTTGATTCCCTGCCGGTTCACGTCTAACTCGGGATTTGGTTCTGATGGGGCGTCCTACTACGATATTGCATCTTGCGTGGTGTCCGTGATTGTGATCGGATTGCGCAGCGGGCGGCAGCGCTGTAGTGAACACGTCTTCGGTGACGGACGGTGCGACGGTCATAAAGAGCGCCATCGACGCCTTTGGGGGCATCACCATTCTCATCAACAATGCGGGTATCTTGCGAGATAAGGGGTGCGTCCGCGTCCGCTCTTTCATTCCTTCGTCGTTAGACCCGCCCTGTAGGTTCAAGAACATGTCGGAAGCCGAGTTCGACCAGGTCATGGCGGTACACATCAAGGGCGCTTTTGCGTGTACCAAGTCCGCGTGGCCGCATTTCCGCAATCAAAAGTTTGGGCGGATCATCAACACGTCGAGTGCTGCGGGCATTTATGGTGCGCTTCATTCTATTTTACTGTCGCATGGTCGTTCACACGTGTACCTGTCCCACGAATGTGATAGGCAACTTTGGCCAGGCAAACTATAGTGCGGCAAAGATGGGTTTGATCGGGTTCACGAAGGCTCTCGCAAGGGAAGGTGTCAAGTACAATATCAATGCTATCGCGATTGCACCTGTGCGGTTTATTTCTGTGTCTCGTCTGTGACACGCGTGTTGACTCCGTCGGGACTTGTTTTACAGGCTGCCGCATCAAAGATGACAGAAACTATCATGCCGCCCGAGATTCTCGAAAAGTTGAAGGTGAGATGGGTTTGTGGATGATTGGTGCACTCACGGCTGAACGCGATCTTTTGTTGGTTAGCCCGAATTCGTAGCACCGTTCGTCGCTGCAGTCTGTCACCCCGAGGGTCCGAACGCGTCAGGACGTGTGTTTGAAATCGGAGCGGGCTTCATCGCGGAGAATCGGTGGGAGAGGAGCAAGGGTACGATTTGGAAGACGGACGGAACGTTTACGCCTTCTGCTGTGAGGAACATTGTGTCTCCGGGCTTGGTGTCAACTCATAAGCGTTCAGGTCAAGCTCAAGTGGTCGGAAGTCGTCGACTCTTCGGACCCAAGATAGTGAGTGCATACCATATCCATATCTTTACTTCTTCTAAACAACCTATAGTCCAGAGTCTCCTGCAGACGTCGAGAGCACGGTATGTCATGCATTCGATCATGAAAGGACTATGGCTTATCGCGTTGATAGCTCGAACTCGCTTCCACTCTACCGTCGAATGCTCAATCGAAGCCACTGGTTCGATTCGATGGTCAAACTGTCATCATTACCGGAGCTGGTGCGGGTCTTGGGCGTGCTTACGCGCTCATGTATGGTCGACTGGGAGCCAACGTGGTCGTGAACGACGTCAGCGAAAAGGGTGCCAACGCGGTATGCGAAGAAGTCCGACAAGGTGAGTGGAACTGCTGCCGTGGGTGTGAATTCTAACGCGTAACTCGTAACTCGTAGCTGGCGGCAAAGCGGCTCCGGTTATTTGCTCTGCGGAGGAGGGCGATCGCATTGTCAAGGCTGCTTTGGACGCATTTGGCGCTGTACACATTCTCGTGGCGAACGCGGGTGTGTTGCGGGATCGTTCGTTTACTGCCATGTCGGAGCAAGAGTGGGATCTCGTGATGGCAATTCATCTTAGAGGTACCTACAAGGTTAGTTTCTCGGGTATCCTGGACGTCGAAGGTTTGCTGACGGCCATGCTAGTGTGCGAAAGCCGTTTGGCCCGTGTTCCAGAAACAGAAGTATGGACGGATCGTGACGACGAGTTCGCAAGTCGGTATTTGTGAGTCTTATATACACTACACACATCTTGTCACTTTCTAGTCTGAGATCGTGTTTCCTCAGACGGAAACTTTGGGCAGACAAATGTGAGCCGTGCTGACTGTTTGCTGCATCATTATCTCACCCGCATCTGAATAGTATTGCTCTGCCAAAGCTGCGATTATAGGGCTCACGAAGACGCTTGCATTCGAAGGCAAGAAGTACAACATTATTTGCAACGTCATTGCTCCGAGTGCGGGTACTGCGATGACGATGACGATATGGTCGGTCGATGTTCAGTCACCTCATGCAGTTTCACGCTGACATTGTTTCTAGGCCGAAAGAGATGGTCGATGCATTCAAGGTACCCCCTTTTTTGGCGTCTTCTCTAGTCCAATAACCAATCGTCGCTTTGCCAGCCTGATTACATTGCCCCCATCGTGGGATACCTTACCAGCCAAGACAATACCGAGACGACGGGGAGGTTATTTGAGATATCGGGCGGCTGGGCGGCCGAGACGCGTTGGCAACGGACGGGTGGACATGGTTTCCCGACCAACGTAACGTTGGCGCCAGAGGACGTTGTCGCAAAGTGGGATGTGTTTACCAACTTTGGTGCGTATCCTTTTGGAGTTCCTTTATCGATCGATCTTTAATGTTATCGGGGTAGACGATGGTCGGGCGACGTATCCCACAACGTCGGCGGAGAGTATGTCGACGCTCATGGCGAATCTGGATAATACGACTGGGGAGCCTGTAAAGTCGAAGCTGTAACTTTCGTCAAGGGGCATGGATGTACATCGTTCGCCGTATGACAAGGTTGTAGCACACTTTTTCTTTGATTGCTTATGGTGCAGCCGAATCGTAATGACTTCACAGCGATGCCGTACAGTTTTGCCCGGGCGAAAAGTTAAAACGAGCGTAAATATTCGGACACCGCTTACTCCAACTTCGTTGATCTCGCCTGACCGCAACTTCGCAGTGGAAGTTTTTGTCCGAGTGTGTCGGTGCATATACCGGGCTGCGGGCGCTGGAATCCAGCATGAAGTAGACTACTAGCGTATGTCCATACTTCACAACATTGCATCCTCGGCTTTGCACTGGCAATGTCACGCACCATGGTGCTCTCGGTAAAATCCAGACTATAGGTCTATAGGCGTGTCCTGGTAAATATGGTACGTTTGCTCAAACTCTTCACCTATAGCTGTTTTGATGATCCGAAGGTAATCGAAACCTCATCAGCTTGATCCTTATTCAACCGGTTAGTACATCCTAAAAGTGATGCATCCCGACATTCAAGTCAAGCGCATATACTTGTTGGTATTTTTGCTCCTCTACGTCTGCTACTCAATGCTCTTCAAGGTGATCACAACCATTGCGGTCACAGTGGCTATTTTGGCTGCCCCGAAATCTGGTCTTGAAGAGCAATGGCCATACCACTCACCAGACACTCTTCGTCGCTGAACGCCAAGAACATTAGTGTGCTCAAACTCCATCATGTTGCATCACATACTGCATTATATCGTCCTGAGGCATCGTTTTTGCTTAGACGTTTGCAGCAAGATCATTCGTAGCATAAAAAGTTTGAAAGGAACACCCCCTGACGGGAATGCTGCATCCTTCTGCTGTGAGATGGGATGGGTCTCCACAGAGTCGTGGAGCTGGGGTTGATTTGATAAACTTGGACCTCAAGAACCATTTGGATCGGCACTCCCGCCAAATCCTTCACTGGAAGGTTTTTCCGTGCATTCGGGACGCTCATTCACTCTAGTCCAATTCGACACCGGTTCTAGGTAGGTGTTATACGCCAGTGCCATCCACTACACTGTCTCGTCTTATTTGACCCAGCGACCTCTTTATTCCGGCGTCAACTGGTGATGCCTAACCGGAACCTCTGGGACTGCTTCGTCCACAACCGCCAAGGCCCTCAATCAATATTTTGAGATAGAATTTGAGCACGATGCGACTGTCGAAGGTAATAAAATACATGGACAATGTAACCATTGTTGGTTTCACCGTATGTTTTAATTTTCTGAAAATGTAATTATTTCTGACCGATGAGTAGGCAGACATTCAGACCATCGGTACTGCCAGTACAACAACACACTCTTCTCAGATGGTATTGGGATTGGCCCTGCACCAGGCGCATGGTGATAAGACCTTCGAGGATGCTTACTACACCACACCTGTGAGTTCGATCGAATTTGGTACTTTGGATATTTGATTGACTGTCTGTAGTCCCATGCAGTTCTTTTCCCTCCGTGACTTTTACCATCGTTCGAGTCCTTCAATATAATTTCCCGACACAACTCCAGCTGGGATACACGAGTTCGTTACACATGTACTCGAAATGCAAAGCTCGATATCGCCCACTGTGCATTTGAATACTTGAATACCCGCAAGCTTTTGAATGTCCACCTTGACCTCAAAATTCTGGATTACCTCTCACTGTACCGCGAAGGTGACTCAATCGATTGCAATAAATGGTTCGGAGCGTTGTTTTGCAAAATCAAAGCCTTAGTTCTCCGATTCCCCGGGGAACTACTGACAGGGCGGAAATGGGGATCGTGACTCGGTCTATCGTGCCGAGGAGGTCCGTATCTGAAGGACACTCATACCGCATACGATACATTCTCCGCGTCGCTATTGTGCCTGGCGCAACGTACTGTGTGGAGCGTGATCGACACTAAGAGACTGTTTCAGCTGATAATTACACATTAAGAACATCTCCTGATAATCTGCCCCGTTCTTCTGGATTCATGAGAGTTCCGCACAACTCGACGCATCGGAACCTAACCCGGGGCGTCGCCTTGAAAATGAATCACCATATCCAGTAACTTACTCCTTTGTATGCCCAAACTGTTCTTGGAAAGCCGGTCACCATGCTTCTTATTGTCCGGATGTGCCTCCCGATGTACACCAAACTTAATTTACTCTTCACCGGCCCGTAGATGATAATGGAGGGAAGCAACCTTTACTTTCGTTCGGGTTGTTTGAGGTATTTCGGTGCCTAACCTGGCCTTGCCGCGTGATTTCCTTGCTTTCCCGGGCCGGAGCCTGCCGACCGCCGCGACCCGTTTCACTTTCTCGTGCCATTAGCCTCCTCGTTGCTTTGAAGCTCGCTGGCTAGCAAGGAACTGATTCATTGAAACCATGTCCAAGCTACCCGACATGTTCGTTGACCCTGAAGACTCGCAGTTGGTCGCAGACGCCAAGACACAGGTCCCGCAAAATCAAGAATACTCGTATACTGAGCGCGATGTTATCCTTTACAACATCGGCATCGGTGCCACCGAGCAAGAGCTCCAGTGGACATACGAGGGCCACGACGAATTCAAGGCTCTCCCCACTTTCGGTGTCATCCCACAGTTTGGTGCCAGCTCGGGCGTACCCCTCGGATGGCTCCCAAACTTCAACCCCGTACGTCTTCGCTTGGGGATCAGGTTTCTGCGTTCTATCCCAGGTCGAGTCTGACCTGGGTTCGTTTTTCTCGTTTCACGTGACAGGCCAGGCTTTTACATGGCGAACAATATTTGTCTATCAAAGGTCCCATACCGACTGAAGCCAACGTCGTGAACGAAGCCCGGTTCGTGCCTACCTTCCTCCCGACCTGCCCCATGGGGGCTGGATTCTCCCACGTCAACTGACCATGTCAAATACGTAGGCTTCTTGAAGTTCTGGACAAGGGCAAGGCCGCATCTGTCACCACGCTCGTTCAAACCAGAGATCGAGACACAGGAAGGCTGTTGTTCGAAAACCAAGCAACCGTTTTCATCCGTGGAGCGGGCGGTTTTGGTGGTAAACGCAGTGGAGCCGGTGCGTCCCATTACTCTTCATCGGACCAACTCGGTCGTATTGCGTATGGCTCAATACTCGGGACGTGTCTGCAGACAGAGGCGCAGCGACGGCGGTCAACATGCCGCCAAAACGCGCGCCAGATGCCGTGATGGAGGAAAAGACGTCGCCCACTCAGGCTGCTTTATACCGGTCAGTTCCTATTCGTTATCTCGACGTTATCTCGGGCGCTTTGTTTCATGACCATTTGCACGACTTTGAACGCTAATTGCGCACATCAGATTGAGCGGCGACTATAATCCATTACATGTATGCGTCATTTTCGCTTTCCTTCTTTCGTGAAAGCGTGTCTGAAAAAAGGACTGCTGATCTTGCTGCGCTTCCATTCCATCGTTATCATGCATGATGTTTGGTATTGCTGACTCAATCCGTCGATTGCCCTCACCCCCATAGATTTTGCCCGAGTTTGCCGCGATTGGTGGTTTCGAGAAACCGATCTTACACGGTGCGTCTCCTACGTCGATCCTCAAGACGGAAGACCCTGACGACGATCCAAAGGCCTGTGTTTCATGGGCATCTCAGGGAAGCATGTCCTCAAGACGTTTGGTCCCTTCGAGGATATCAAAGTCAGGTACGTTTACGAACTCGAGCATACGTGACACTTCAGCACCCGAGGAGCACTGACTCGTTATCGTCGGTGTTGCGTGTCTCCGCAGGTTTTCTGGCGTCGTGTACCCTGGAGAGACGCTCGTCACAGAAATGTGGAAGGAGGGCAACAAGGTGATATTCAGTGCGTCGTGCTTTTCGTGCCAATGGGGTGGCTCCCGTAACCGTCTCACGCGATGTGTAACAGTCACGAAGACCAAAGAACGAGGGAGTACGGTTTTGACGAGCGCCGCGGTGACTTTGGCAGAAGGGAATAAGGCCAAATTGTAGGCTGGTCGTTTGCGCATGGCGGCGGCACTGGCGGGGACTTCTCCTGTCTTCGAAGCACCAGTTTTCACTCTGCCGAAAAAAATGTATGCATTATCGTCAATGGATTTTCCGGTATGTAGGACATGTAGGAGGTGTTTTTCGGAGGCCCGCGGTGAGCGATTTATATTGAAATGTATTCCGCCAAGGACACTGTAAGGTCAGACCGCCTGCCGCTTAACTGTTATGCCAAAAGGAAACAACACTGAACGCTAAGCATTCAGTATCGCAGGCAGTATATATCTCCGGCTCCCACGAAGTGGTGGGGAGGGCTTTGGGCTCCTCAAACATTCAGGTACCCTGCAAAATGGCTTACATGCAAGACATGATGTGATTGTATTGTTGTTCCCCGATTGGAGAGGGTTTTCTCAACAAGAAATCTTCCGACCTCTGCAAAATTACAACAAACCCGAAAACTCGATCGGCCCCCGACCGACTTTCCTTTGCATTTTCATTTTCGTCTGGTACGTGTATCGCATGCTGCTTCATCTTCTAATCCATGGGTTGCTGATCTTACAACTTCCTGCGTCAGGAGGTTCGTCGCAGAATCGACGCAGATGTATCAATCTGGAGTCTGAATCTTGATTGTTTCTATGCTCGCTGTCTTCCGGTTCGAAGCACCATCTTCGTGGGGTCTCAGAGACTGTGGGTCTGGACGGTGTCAATATTAATGTGGAATGAATATCCCGATTCCGTCCTTGCCACCAGCGTCTGACTTCGTTTTGACCTACATACTAACTCTTTTTTGTTGAATCAAGCCCACGGTGATACGAGAACATAAGCCCTGAAAAGCTCGCACACCGTTGGGTTAATTGTAAAACATGAAAAAGGCTAAAAGATGTGGTCTATTCCGCACCAGTTACTTGCTGCGCAGTACAATATCAGCATTACACACATATTTTTCTACCAAGGTGTTTTCATTATTATAGCACGTGTTTACCGGATTGAACTTGTGTCATGCAGTCGTCTTCAATATTTGTCTTTGTTCTCTTGGAGTCGGAGATTTTTTGGCGCAAGTGCGCCGCTACGATGCTAGTTACAGGTAACTAGGTAAGCTGTAGCTTTGCAGGCATACTTGCAATTGCAAGCGACATTGACATGTTATGAGTAGCGTTGTCAGTGAGACTGAGACACGGATATTGCCGAATCTCCTTGAATGCTGCGGGCAAGAAAGATCTGTCGTGTGAGATCGAGGAACCCAACACTCCTGATCGGATGAATTGATGGTGCGCTTCCTTCTATTCGAGTGACTCCATTTTCCTAGAAATGGAGGCTGAAATATCTTCCTTTTTGTTTATTACTTGTAGTACAAGTCGTGCGAAAACTATGACTAAGTACTACTTGTACCAAATTCGTCCGTCACGCGTCACAGAGACGATTTCGGTGTGCAAATCTCATGGGATACTCGGTTTCTATTCCACAAGTTTGGCCATGCGTCAGTGTCGGCCTGGATCAACATAAAGCAAAAAGGTAGAAAGGGTTAGGAAGCCTTTGTAGAAGAGTCTACCATGCGAGAGAAAAGTCAGGTCAGATACTTAGTAGAACCCTTCAAGCACACACAGTGTAGGACGCGAAACACTGGAAGTGCGCCACCGTTGACATCATAGCGCACTCACACGAACTGTAAGCATGATATCCCAGTCAAACACAGCAGGAGAACGTACAGTTTCAGTTGCACGCTGTGCGAGTGTGCGCAACAGGTGCAGTCTGACGCGGCTGGGTATAGGGGAACGCCGCTACCAGGAGATCGGCATTAAATCGGCATCCATGCGAAAGGGAACAGTGCCGTAGGAACGGGGCAAACGCATGCAGATTCGGACACGCAGTACAGCGCCGGTGGCATAGAAATATCTGAGGAGGTTTAAATTTGACAGTCGGGGTCGTACCTTACCGGTGCACAGCCATTCCAACAAGTCCCCACCGCGCTCCCCCAACCTCTGGCTTCATTCCACGATTTAACGGCTCAGTCAAGACTCTCGCATCGATGATCCCCCCGTCGGGTTCGTAAATAGAGACAATAAAGTGGCCGAATAATAAAAAACTAATTACACGTTCATATGTCCGAAACTCGTTGAATAATCATGCTGAAAGTTGAACTGTGAGTCATAGTAGAAGGTAGACATTAGGTAGATAGTGTGTTTGCCTTTTTGAAGAACGTGAGCACTAGAGGGGCGAGGTAATGCATCGACATGAGAAGCTGTGATGGGGAGTCTGTGCGTCTTCTAACAGTTCAATGTAGAATCTGTGACGGCATAGGTATGTCAGAAACCGTATAGTACACGTGTATATGCATCCGAGGCAACACATCATAGGTCCCAAGTGGCGACTTACCGGGGTAAAACCAAAACGTAACAGCGAGAATAAGGTAAAGGCCTAGATGCCCACCGAACATACAAAGTTGCGTTGGCGTTGACATCTACGGTCAAGAGAATCATCACGTACACAT
The DNA here is from genome assembly GCA_038091575.1 of Leccinum subgranulosum. NCBI lineage: Eukaryota > Fungi > Basidiomycota > Agaricomycetes > Boletales > Boletaceae > Leccinum > Leccinum subgranulosum. The sequence goes on along the minus strand of JBBPOS010000083.1, from coordinate 22,975 downwards.
CAGGATCATCCCTTCTAGCCAGTTCGACTTGCCGTCTTGCACGACGTAGTTGACGGTGAGCACTGTGGGTAAGCAGGGCGTCGTGGATCAATCACGGATTTCCGGATAGGAACGAACGGGGGACGCGAAAGACATACCTGAGAGGAACAGGACAATGGACTGAAGAGGGTCGAACAGAAGCGTGAGCGGCTTGCCGAGTATCCATGCCAAGGTGACGATGAACCTGTGTTGATGAGAAAAGTAAGCACACACGGCGCCACCGGGAGAGGAGAAACTCGGATGACGTACGGAATCACGAAGAGCGCAATTTGCTAGTAGACAAGGTCACAACATGAGAAATGGAGCAGGGAGATGGAAAACTCACAATACTGGAGCCCACTGCAACACCAAGACTGAGGGTTAACTTATCCTCGACAGACACCATCACCGCCGTGACATGCTCAGCAGCATTACCGACGATGGGGAGAAGGATGACTCCGACGAATGTCTTGCTGATTTTTCCAGATTCTGTCAGCCCATTGATGGAGTCTACCAAAAATTCCGCAGTGACGGCGACAAACTGTACAGCACGTCAACGATCGCCTCTACGGCAGATAACCAGCGTGCTTACCACAGTGACGACTACCAAGAGCCCAAAGCACACATAAACATTCATCCGGGGTTCCTCAGGTTCTTCATTTAGCACCAATGGCGTGATGGCAGCAGACGACTCTAAATCGAGGTTTGGCGGAGCGGAGCTAGCACCTGCCTGAGGTGAGGTGACGAGTGCCGTATCAGAATATTGCGGCGCCGCAACTCGTTTGTCATGACCGAATCTGTTCTTGAACTTGAATGGATTTTTGGTGTATTTCTTTGACTCCGTAATATCCTTATTGTCGTCCTGGTAAAGAGCCTTGTGCGATGAAAGTTGGAAGAAAAGGTAAGAGAAATAGACTGAAATGCGAAAAATCAGCGTTGGCTGTGCAAACAGAGCTATGAAGGCAAGCCCGTACTGAATAGTAAAATAATAGCGACCTGCTAGGTGCTCAGTAATGACATTCGTATCAATATCAGTGAACGCACTCCATGACTCATTTTAAGGATTGATGCTTGCGCATCGTAATCGCTTGAAGTTAGTGAAGCAGAGAATTCGAAGGCACCAGGAAGAAGAACAGCGATGACACTGATTGTCAGAAGAGTCGAGTTCATCTGTGCCGCAACTTTCGATCCAAGTTTCAAGCCGCGCCAACGATAATGCGACGGAGTCTCACGTACTGACGCCAAAACCTTGCTCCGAGTACCTCAAACCTCCCGCAAAGAAACACATGCCAAGGACGAGAACTGCGTAGCACAGCAAGATGAATGAGGCTGCCGATGATCGTAACGATGAGATGCTTACGCAGATTACTCAGGATAGACCCAATAACTAGAATATTCTGAGCCTGAGGACGCTCAACCAGCGGAGGAAAAATTATACTCACGCGACGACTGTACGATGCTCAGTTCACACTTGGTCAAAGCGATGATCTAATGGAACGCGTAATGAGGATGCCGCATGCATAGGCATAGCCAAGTTTAACATACCGAAACGATCAATTCGACACTGCGGCACCGGGAGTGGAAGAAATGAGTATTCAGAAGGGCAACAAAAACCAACTTACGCATTTCCCTGGAAAAAGTCGTCAAAAAAGCAGCTGGAAAAAAATCCAGATGGTTGCTCACGAGGGTAGCATTCAGAAGACCAGCCAATGTTTGGCCGACTCGCGTTGACAGTTCATCCGTGGCGAACGCGAGTAACTGGCGATTAATAAGCACTGGTTACTTGTTAATTTCCGAGTCAACCACCCACCTTGGCGAGCGGTACGATGGCCAGAAATGAGACTGTGGAAGTGAGTCTACAACAACAGGTGAAGAACAGCGGGCCGCCACGCACAGACGAAGATGAGCGTATATTGACCGGGCAACGCGAAATTCAGGGCCCACTGAACCAGTAAGCGTCAGCATACAACAATTCAGGGTGAGAGAAAAGAGACGAGGCGTACGGCTACTGGAATACAGACGAGAAGAATATTTAAATCTGACGAGAAACGCATGAAGACTTGACGAGTTTTGGCATCGGCAGACGGAGAGCTTACAGGACGCCAGTATTATATTACGTATACTTTGCCAGACGGTCAAAGTAGGTCCCAACTTCTTTTCGGGTGTGATCAAGGTAACAGCATGCTGCCGGAGAGAAGTTCGTCTGCGCTCGATTCCTCGCTGGGCGGTTGGTCCCCTCACTGCTGAAGATGAACCAGACGGCTGGGGGGGAATCATCTGTTGTGTGGAGTCGAAGCCTGATTCAGATATGCCTGGTTCGGTCACTGGTGTCGAGGATCGTGTGGCGTCCATGAGTTTCTTGTTAGTGTTAGAAATATGTAACCCACTACTGTGAGAGCACGCGAGTCGGTCAGCGTAAGTTGTGTCTAAAAAACACAGTAATTGATTACCTTGGATTGTCGTTTCGTAGAGGAAGAATCAAGGGTCCGAAGAACGAACAATCCAAACGGACGGTGTTATTTAAGACCGACGGTCAAACTGCTTGAGACTCCGCACTTTCGAGAAAGAAAGTCGTTGAACCAACCCCTGACATCACGCCAAGAGAAAAAGCCGAAAAAGGCTATGACACAGCTCACTAAAACTTGTTGTCTTTTGGCTTATGTTTTTTTCCCCTCTCCCCGGGCCCATATAGTATGCTATGTTTTGTGATGTGATATCCGCAGTAGCACAGCGTACTAGTAATGCTCATAAGTAGTACACCGCAGCACTATTACTTACCCACCGCAAGATCGGAGATGTCCGAACTGCAGACACATTCTGTTCGAATATTCCATATCCACGCACGCGCCGCACCGGTGGCCACGGTGGTAGTACCCTTGGCACCTTGGCACGCTGCAGCATGTCAAGCAAGACTAGTACTTACTAGTGACTCGTACTGTTCACGCTACGTATCACAGGTACTAGCCATGAGCCCGTCTCCGTGACACGTGCATGGAACGTGGCGGTCACATCATACATGAACATCTCCACTACCCTTGGCAATTTGCTACTACAGATAAAACAGAATATTCGCAGCTGCGGTCAACGGACTCAGAATACTTGCCAAAGGACAAATTTGAGAGTTATAAAATTTTAAACGTGATTATTAAAATTTTGATGTCCTACCGGGCGAGCTGCGCTGCTTGAAGTTGTTATCGTTATCCATCGGAGGCGTGTGCCTTAGACTATGTTTACGTTTCAACGTCCATTGTCTTGGCTCCTTGGACATCCGATCTATAGAAGCGCACCGATCCGTCGCCTGCCTCACGCCGCCACCGCACGCGCATACTGGAACATACTTCACAATGCCAAGTCACCTGCAGGCTGCTAGGATCCCTGAACAGGTCGAACAGACGACCTCGTCGGACGATTTGACCAACTTCGAGTTGATCGTGCCAGTGGCAACCAGCGAGTGGCCCCCCGCATGCACAACGTCCACATTTCTTCATAGAGGGAAGTGCCATAATTCACATACATATCCGAGGCGTTCATAGTCTTGACTCTCTTACTTGACGTCAGATCGATAGGCTATTGAGATTCGCTATTAAATCAAAACACTGCCTCTCAGTGAGTGACCTGGGACTCCCTGGACGTACCCCCAACTAATCCGAACAAGCACGCATATTCACGGTTTTTGACTTTGTGAGCATCTGAAATAGAACGCGCCAACCCCAGCAGCTGCAGGCTCACGCGAATTATTGCGAAATCGTACTTGACGATGATGCCAAGTGAGTCCGACCTCAAGGTGGCAATTCCGCGTGCCCACTGGCACTGCACCGCCATTGCAAGCCGACTAACTTGAAGTATCACTAACCAGATGGCGTGTTGACCTCATGTTGCTGGGACGCGACCCACCTTGAAGATGGTGATTCGCCTCCGCTAGAGGCACAACTGAACATAATAACAACTGGGCGCTGCCACAAGGCTGCAGTGCGCCACACACTGCTGAAGCACACAATACTTGGTTACTGTCTCTTTCTGACACGGACTTGAAACGCGCTCACGTCGCGTGCACGTGTGCCTAAACCGGCCGCAATAGATATGTAGTTATTGCTCTATCGGTGAGTCAAGTCTACTATACAATACTGCCCCTCCCTCAGGGTGCTAATAAATCAGTAAGTATCGTGGTAAACCAAAAGCAAAACTCGAGTGTGTAGATAACATGGTATCGACCGGCTGATTTAAATATCTTTCCAATAATAACCACACGCCCCACGTGGATCCAGTGTCGCAACACCATTCACCCTTGGTACGCGAAAGAAACCGCGCCGTACAAGCCGTCCTCCCGGCCTAGCATGCCATGGCCATGCAGAACCTAGGTGATGATCGCAAAATACGTCAGACTCGGTGGAAGCGAGAAACGTTGCACGTGCGCCACATACCTCCATCTTTCTGGCATGCCATCCTACGCCACTGCTGATGTTCCCATTCGCATTCGCTAACCGGTCAATTTCGGCCCGTAAGGGATGGTCCGCAGGCAGTTGGCTGTGCAACTCGCCGTTCACCCATCCACTCGCGCTGTTGACGTACCAGCCTCGACCCCCCTTGCTCCGAATGGTCCGCCAGGTCCCGGCACCCGCCCCGAGACCGACAAGCGTGGGCATAGACAACTCGATCACACGCAGGCGAGTGAGTGCCCGTGGGATAATAGGTTGGGTACTAAAGACGGACACGTAAGGCGGTGTACACAACGGTCCGATGATTTTCGCGTGCAAAGCAATGGAGGCCTGACGGGAATATCCTCGCCCGCCCCCGGTCCCAGCTCGGCCCCAGTCAAGCTCCGGTGAGGTGGACGCAAGCGTCAACACCTCGACATTGAGAGCCTTGGTCTTGATAAACATGGCGATGGCCTCCAATTCTAGGTCCGGGATATAGGAAAGACCTAATGACCGCAGCTGTGGCTGTGGCTTGCAGACGTCACAGAGTAGTTCTCGCGTTATTGGAGAGCTGGATAGGTCGAGGTATGTCAATTCCCCACTGATGAAACATGGGGCGAGAGTGAATATTTGATTGAGATCCTCGGCAGATAGCGGTGATGGGAATGTCTGATCACCATAAAGCGTGAGCTCTTGAATACGAGCAGCAGCGGGTGCTTGGATGAGGAATTTTTTGACCGCCTCTCCGGTCAAGCGGATACATCGGGCTAGAGCGAGTGAACGAAGTTTGACGGATGATTCACCAAGTGCAGCAAGCAATTCAGGCGTAACACGCGTCGCAGAAAGGTCGAGATGGGTGAGGGATGGGAAGGCGAGAACAAAGGGAGTAAGGATGTGAGGCTGAAGAGATTTTACGCCCCGTAGACAGAGACGTTGGAGACCAGGGAACGTCGACGGCTCCTCTCGGGCAATACGGACCTTACGAGAGCACCTCGTGTCCATCCGTTCTTCGTCTTCGCTTCCACTAGAATCATCACCGTGAGCAAGTAGGTGAGTGTTGACAAATTCGCTGAGCGCGCTGACGAAAACGGCGCTGACACATCCCGTCAAATCGACCGCTTCAAGATCTTTGCAGTCCCGTCTCCTCTCGCGATCATCTTCCTCAGCGTCATTAGTACTATCATTTGTGATCAATCCACGCCCACGCGATGGACGGCGGCCACGTGATGCGGATCCCCGGAGAAACAGTTCGATCAGAACAGGCAATGTAAGCGCTCCATCCATATATTCAGTAGCACCGAATGCCGTAAGGTTTGGCATTTCCTGCACAGGGGTCAGCACACGTGCGTCGGATATGAGGACCAATGAACTAACCTTGAGAAGCGCCTCGACACGTTCGCCAGTGACGAAACGACTATTCACGCCTTCTTCAATAGAGCGGCGCATACCGATGGTCCGGAAATGGTTAAAGTCAATGAGCTGTACAAACCTTCCAGGTCGTGAGTCATGCAGTGTCGGAACTAGAAAACCGATGGTCTGGTAAGGATCCGATGCGGGGAGAAATGGCCTAATTACCATAAACACCAGGCGCGTTCCGTTCCATAACATTTTGGACTGCATCGCTAATGGTGCGCATGATCTTCCAACGTGCAGGACTTCGGCTTTTCGCCCTCAAACGGCGCGGACTGGGATCACGAGATGCGGGTGGGGTAAGCAAGTCTGGGGGAATCGACACGTCTGGGCCGCTGAGAGACTCGAGGATAGTTTGCTTCCATTTGTCAAGGGCCTCCTCCTCGCTCGAAGCACCAGGGATCGTGGTGCTAGCAAGGGCTGCCTTGGTAGCGGCATGGATGGACTGTTGAACGGCAAGCGCAGTGTTGTCGTCGGTGCCTTGGTTTTCCCCACCGGTGATCTCGTCCACGAGCGCCAGCCAGCTTCGTGGAAGACGGACCTCGATTCGTCGCCACAACCAAGGTTTGGCGGCCTCGGACCACGCGTGGTTCACGAGGCAAAGATTGGTCAGGGTCCTGCGCACTACAGACTCTGAGCAGTTGCTCGGTGGCATGGACGACGGCAAGCCAGTCGGAGCACCATAGTCTTTGAGCGCGATCGGGTCTAAGGAGCTAGTGGAGGATGGCAAACCCGCGGCATAGACGTGGGCGCAGATAGAAAAGAGGAGTTCGGGAGGGTATTGCAAGACGGCAGACATGTTAACGAAAATAATTCGCCAGGGACGACGGATAATGTGTATGTCTGATCTTGGCCGTTCTTATATACCTTCTCGGTTGGCGGTTGCAAATCTTCAGGTCGCTGATCCGGGAAACCTAAGTTTGGATTACATAATCCGGGGGTAGGACGGTGGACAAATGCGGAATTTGGGGTACCGCCGTTGAATGTATTTACGTCACAAACCCACCTCGTAGGAGCGCGGAACGGATTCTCGTCGTTTGCCTCCATGTGGTCATGCATACTTAAAGATCAAGGGCGGAGATAAGATCCATCATTCAGTCGGAAAATATCTCAGTTCAAGATGCATTCCGAATCCATGTTCTTGTAAGTGATTGGCAGGTATGTAGCTTCAGTCCCAGGGTCCCTGTAAAAGTTCAGGGATCATTCATAATAGGTACGTCCCATGGCATTCCTCGCACAATGCATGTTTCAAATTTCAAACTTCAGCTTGCGCAATTTTGTCGCCATAAACAAGTTCCGGAATCACCAAAATACGTGATGGTGTCGCAAAATCACTGCGCCTGCATCCGACGCTCAAAAACTTTGCGCGTGGCCGGATGTTATGCGAGTTTTGGTCGGTCCTACGCTTAACTTTCAAGCCGCTTCCATGGCAGGCAGAATATCAAGCAGCACGGATCTAACTTGCATGTGTCAAGTCGCGACTAGTCGTGATTTGCGTCAATTATCATCTCCGCTCGTCGCATGCGACGTCCCCACAAGTCCCCCACACCAAACTGCCCACTGTCAATACGAGTTGCGTGACAGGAGTCTTATTGGGTGGAAGTTGTTGCCCGCCGAGTTTTTATCGAACCATGATGGGGAAGCGTCGTACTTACAGAAGCAAAGGCAAATATAATTTAGCTGCAGCGGGCCTGGTGCGCTGCTATTAGAACAAAACTGGCGTTTATCAATTGGATTTTCGCGGCAACACTTTCGGCTCCATGGGTAGTTGTGATCTACCATAGAAAAGGACCGGTAACTAACCCTAGTTTTTCTGTTTAACAGACTCACGTGGGTATGTAACGTTCTCGCTTGTTGAATCTGCTGAGGCCCATCAGAATCATAGTATGCGCGAAGACTCGCTTGTGGGCCCCCACATGTCTCCTCATGTCTCTCCAGAGTCGGGGAAACTACCCCCGCTCCGAATTGTTACTTGACACACATCGGGCAGGGCAGCTGTCAGGGGCCGAGTTTCCAATTTACGACCACCCTCTCCTTCATATCTGGTACGCTAAGCGACGGAAAGAGAGGCAGTGACCAGACGAAAGTGTTCTCTTTCTCACAACGTGTTACAGAAGAGCTCACTGCCACGAGAGGGACGGCGCTGCTGAATCAATGTACTTCCTACACGTTCGAACGTTCACCCAGCAATTTGAATTGTGTTTCACATATTCCGTTCCTCGGACCACTCTTAGGTATTCTCTAGCCGTGTTGATCCGGGAGACCTAAGATTCTGGGACATGCGAACCCGTCTATAACATTCACACAGCGAGCATTCTCCGTATTCATTAGTACCAATCATGTCATGAATGATCCGTTTTGATGCCATGGCTTGACACAACATTTACCTCCGCAGACGTCAATGCATGATCGTGTCATAAGCGATGCATCGATGAGCCTTGAACCATATTAGGTCATGCCTTGACATAAAAATCATACTGCTGCAACATCCAAACGAGTGAAACAGCTATCCATATCGAGTCAATCAATGGGCCTGTAAATCCAATTTTGATGTGGGACTCAACTGGACACTATTACGGGACTGAGGACCGGTATGCTGAATTTGGCAGAGCGGAAGATGAATAGCTCGGAGGTGAAGTGCCCAAAAGCAATGAGGTATGTGAGCAGAGCCATGTCATAGATCCTATACAGGGATTGAGCTAAGTTCGACTGGGTAGTGGGACCCTGGTACGTACACTTTGTTGTGGATATTATAGGCGGCATATCCCCGCACGATAGCAGAAACAAGGGTCCAGGCGGCGAACGTGCGTGCCTGCAATCCAGTGACTAGGATGGTCAACTAAGGCGAATTTAGGACGAGAAAAAGCACATACTAGAAGAGGGTGGTACCCCGGTGTAGAGTTTGCGCGTGAGTTTGAGTGTTACAAAGTTCTGGACTGTGTTGAAAACAGCCATAGTGGCAACAATGAGTTGCCATTTTGGTAAAAAGCCCTCTGACTGGGGCAGAGCTAACACAAAATGTCAGAAAGGACTCGATACGCGAGAGAATGTACGAGTTACCGTCGAGGAAAGGCAGCAGCTGCGAGGGGATGCTCATGGTTTTAGAACAAAAGTCGGTTGAACGTTCGAAGCCGATCAACGAACCGAACATACTTGATTACCTAATGTATTTCCTAACGTCAATTTCCAAGAAAGAGTTTTGCTTTAGGACAACTGTCACTAAGCTACTAAACTACTAGTAAGGAGGGACGAGCGAGCAGTCCATGCCAGATCCCTCCTCCTTGCCTTTTCCTAGTCCATCCCGCTCAAACTCGCTGGCCAGCACCGCCAGCAGCAGCGGTGCCAGCCTCACCCGTCGTTCTCGCATCTCAAGAAAACGAACAAGAACAATCACCGCAGACTCACACCCCGATGACAAGAGCACCGTTGTCGTGGACCAGGTGTTAGACATATCCGCAGCTAATGACGTAGTGCCAGCCTTGAACCTGGTTACTAGTCCTTCCGGAACTCCAAATAGCAAGTTGGCAACACGTCGTCGTGCCAGTGAAGACACCGCCTTGCGCCCTGATGTTCGCGGAGGGAGAGATGTAAATAGGAGTGGTGTCGCTCTAACCTCATTTCATCCTCTAATGGACGACCATGAGACTTCGCCGGCCGACTCTGGACGCGTCCATACATTGCAAAACCACCCCGGGGCAGCACTGCCATCCGAGACAGTTGCTTCCCCTCAGGTACGTCTGCTCTACCATTTCAAATACTGTCCAACTTCAACTCCGTTCTCCTGCAGTCAAAAGGCAAAGGCAGACATCCGCTTCGCCTGACCTCCCCACCGTCGTCGTTCAAACCCACTCACACGGACGCCGATCGCGTTCGGAGTAGTTTGCGCGACTCCCTAGCGACCCAGCAGTCTTCGACCTCATCTTCTGTGTATCCCGTCTCCACCTCCATGGGCACCGACTCTCCCCCTTCCCCTCTATCTCCCGTCATACAAGACCGCGGCCTTCCTGTATCTGCGTTTGAGTTAGACGGGCCAAGAGTACAGGCGTTCGACGCAGACGATGTGTCCTACCGACTGCAGCTTCTCGTCAAGAATAGCTACTTCCTCCCACCGGCGCATTCTAAACCATCTCTCGCTGAATTTTCGGCCTCCTTCAACAACGCAAAGAAGGGAACATCCCCCACATTTTTGGACTTGTTTCGCGTTGGAAAGCCCAAACCCAAGTCCGCTTATCCCGACGCTGCGAATGGAACCAGTCCAATTTTCAGGGTACCCTCAGATACCTTTCGTCAGCTGGCACGTGATGATGGTCGACCCTTGCCGCAAACATTCCGTCCTCCGCCGGGCAGCCAACATATGGCGAGGGTGGTTGTGGTCAGGGAGAAGATGCAAGACTTGGCTGCTGCTGCGAGGCAAGCGGAGATGGATCTCGGGAGGCACGATTTCCTGCTTGATCGGGATCGCATGTCCCGAAAGGCTAAATTTACCACTTTTGATGGCATCGTCGATCCCACGGAAATAGTTGATGTACCACCTCCTTCAGCCAATTATCCTCTGGCGCTGCAGGCTTCGGCGCTTCATGCCCTTGGCATAGAAGACTCGGTTGGTGCAGCTATTTTGGCAGAACGATTACCTCCTCCGGGTAGTCCCGGCCAGTCATCTCTGGATCATCGCGAAGATGCTTGGAGAAAGGCTCTGCTTCGGGAAGCAGTTGGGCACTCACTCAACAATTCAGTGGCCACGTCCTCTGTTTCCCTCTTCTCTACGCCGTCAAACTCTCCCTTCCACCTACAGTCGTCGGATTCGCATCGCCCCCCACTTCTGGTGGAACAACAGAGAAAGTTGCTGGATCAAAAGATTCTAATTCATCCTGTCATCGACCCCTCGGAGGAATATTCTCCGCCTGCCCCGGTGGCCAGTTCGGCGATTGATCCGACAGCCTTGGTTGCAGTTGTAACGGATCCAGATACTCGGCGATTGTCAAATCTTGCTCTGTTGAGGGCGGAAACACCTGTACCACATACACCCCTCTCCCCACCGCCCCGCCGGCCATTCGGTAGCATTCAGTTCTCTCAATCGCAGACCAGTGTTACACCGATTCCCAACAATCCCCCATGTGAATCGAGGAGAAAGCAGTTGCGCAAGTCCATGTCGTCTCCAATTTTGACCGAGAAGAACGAGTGCAGGACTAATGGGGCCCTCACTCCAATGAGAAGTCCTCCCACCCTTAATCTGAGTGTAACACCATCTACCATGGATAAGCGAGTCAGTAGTATGACCACGACGTCGCATTATACGAGCGACGATCCGGACCAAGCTGCCTATGACCGTGCAGGCCGGGCCTCACTTGCACTGACCCTGCCAAGCACTGATGGTCGCCCGTCGATCTCTGAATACTCGCTGCCCTCGCCGACGGCATCTGCGTTCCGGGATAGGTGGTCGGATGGTTATTACTCTGCCAACTCAGGGGGTCTCGAGGAGAGTTCAAGCACGTTTCTCAATTCTGTTCAACACCCACGTCTATCTACCATGTCTCCTCCACCCAGACCGTCCTCATCTGTCGCAGGCTTCGCCTTATCACCACCCCCTCGCCCTCGCTACCTTCCTTTCCAGCCCACCCCCTCGCGAATACTTCCTATGTCACCTACTCGATCATCTTCTCACAGTACAGTCCACTCCTTTGCGTCCAATTCAACTTTGTCACAATCAGTACATGCACCTCCGCCACTCTTTTTGAACGTTTCGTCGCAAAGCTTCCATTCTGCGCTCGACTCTGCGCCACCCCCATCCTCTACTACCGAGTTCTTTGATCACATACAGGCCCATGCGGACGTGATGGATCTAGATGACTCCGATGACAGCACTGAAACGGATCTGGATATCACTGCTGTTTATTCTTCCTCATTTCACAGGCCCAAGTTGATGCGGTTGGGCAATCTGTCCACACCGAATGTCTACCCTGGGGCCAAGGAGCCTTACTATCCGTCTGTCATCCCCACTGAACGGCGGAAGCCTGTCGGACACACCGCACATAAGGCACCCTATTTTTCCAGAGTCAAGGCGGCTCCTGACTCGCTAACGCACCTTTCGCTCGTCCACCGTTCACGGGAACACCTGCCTACCATAGAGGCTTCGCCTGGTCGTCGCCCCGCGACAGCTGGGGGTGACCAAGTTCGGCGATGGCGAAAGAACCAAGAGACGTTCGAAGAGTCTTCAAGAAAATTAGATGGTTTACTTATTCAGCATATGCGAGCAGAAAAGGACACGCTGAAGAGGATCGCTGAAACTGCAAAAGTATCGAACCCATGATTTGTTTGTTATCCCAATTTTTTCTTGTTACTTACCCTACGAAGAAAACACTCATTTTCATTTCACTTTTTTGTCATTGCGAGAGTTGACACTTTACAATACCCCTTTTTTTGCTCACTTGCTTGTAAAAGACGCTCAATTTACTCAGTACTTAGTTGATCTTTCTAAAATCTTGCAAAGAATCAATCTGTGGGTGTGACTGTACTGGTGCCACGTGAAGTGCCACGTTCTGACTCCGATTGCGATGGCTGTAGACATTACTCTCCCTAGTTCAATTTTACTGTTGCTGAACCAACAACATAACGACACTGACGACGATGGACAAGACCCAAGATGTACACAGACAACCCTACTCGTGGCACCAGGTCCGTATTAGATACCCATTCTTTTAATTCGGTGGTGGCGTAACCCTTCCCCAACTGACTGTTATTCTCGCAGTCGCATGATCAGGTGAAGAAGCTCTCTTTCCCGTAGCCGTCATGTCACTCATCTATACTGTGCATCATTCATGGTTCTGTAGGCGACGGTATTGCTCCTCGTTCCTTCAGAGACGTCAAAGGAGGACGTGGCGGTGCGTCACCTAACTATGCGACGCCTCGCGTACATTGCCTCACACCCACGTCGCTCCCTTGCAGGTGGTAATAGAACGGGATTATCTCTTGGCTGGCGTGAGAGGACAGCAGCCAGTCGTCAAAGTGAGTGCACAAGACCCCAGTTTTCCCCCCAAGGAAAAGACGACCGGGTTTTGACTCTTGCTGTGTGTATGTAGGGTCGACTTTACGGAAACGTGGACGTTGCCAACTCGGCGTGGCAGCTCGAGCCTCGGACGTCAAGACCCTCGGCGCGGGAGCGCACGACGTCGACGGTGTCCACCACGTCGACGCAATCGTCGTACGCGCTTATCTCGGATCCGGAGATATCGAGCAGCTTTGCAGCGTCGCTGGAGAGCGGGCAGACATCGGATGCGGAGGAGGTAGTGGTGATGACCGCGACCACGGCGACGTCACGGACGGCGTCTATGTCGCCCGGGCTGGCCTCGCCTGCCTCGTCTGGTGACGAGCGGTGTGGGCTGGCGTACCATCATCAGTGCCGATCCGGATTAATGAGTGCGTCGGGCGCGGTGTCCCCTGCGATGCAGCCGCATGCACTGTCGTCTTTTTCGTCCCTAGAGTCGTTGCCGTCGCCTTCCGGGCGGTTGTTGACACTGCATTTGGAGAAGGAACAGTCGATCATATGGCCGTCGCTCATTGTTGGGCCCGTCCCGCAGGAGCTGTCTCTGTGTGCGCCAGTGCCGGCTGTGTTGGATGCGGATTCGGAGGGCAAGTATAACATGGATCCGACGAGCCTGGTGCTGTTTGCTATCGAGTTGTTGGACATCCGGAAGGATAGGGAGGAGGCTTTCGAATGCTTCGTGTAGGTCGCTCTTTTCTCGATTGCTCACGGTGCTGATATCTTTCCTCTTGACGTGCAGGCGCGCTTGGCACCAAGCACACCTACCTTCTGCCACGATGAAGCTCGCCATGCATTACTTCCCTTTGCAATTGTCGCTCAACGTGATTGATGCTGACGAGAAACAACGGGGTACGATGTCATACTATTTACAATGCATTGGTGGCCCTCCTGGACTAGCGCAACTATTCCTCGAAGCGGGTCTCCTTCATCTCGAAGGTGCCGCTTCCGTTCTTCTTTCTGCCTCCTACTCCACCCTTTCTTCCATTCGTGTACCCCCTCCTCCTCAGCCTGGTGAAGGCGGTGCGGAGGCGTGGAAGAGAGATAGGGAGATGGCCAGTCGCTACTTTGATCGTGCACGGGCGCTTCACCCCGAACTGGACGTGCCCGTCATCCCCGATGGCGACTCTGGAGAAGGCGCACACGAACTGGAGATGCCGTCGATTGAGATCCAACCGTCTGCGCCGGAGAGCGTGTACTCTGGCGATGACGTGATCTACTCAGAGCAGGAGAAGACGATACGCCGACGACGGCTGCAGAAGAATAAAGAAGAAATGATATTCTTGGATGGGGTCAAGGGGAGGGAGGACGTGGAGAGCGCGTGGTATGTGTACCTGCCAGGCTTGGTCGGTGCTGGGACGGCGTTGTTGGTCGTTGGGGTAATTGGGGCGCTGAGCTTCTCGACGTGGAGGCGGAACCAAGGTTCTTGATTCGACACGTGGGTGGGTGCGTGTGCAACTACCCTTGTGGTGAATGTTAACTGTGTAGGGGGAGAAGTGATACTGACTAGATCGGGGGGAGGAATTGCTTTTGGATTATCTGTAAATGCTATGGTACATCTAAATTTCTTTCGTTTTCTTTTCAAATCTGCTTTTTTGCTGCTGCTCGGATTCTGTTCTTGATCGTATGCAAGGTTTGTATCATATCAATATTATTTGCTCGCTTTTGCTAGCTATAGGCTTTGTGAATTTTAATTAGCTAGGGAAGCATTTCATGCTGAAAACTAAATCTTCGATGCCGGCCCGACACACAACCTGAACAGGCTGTGCGTGTCGGTGAAGGGCCCAGGAGGGCAGGGTTGTGATGTAATAGGAACAGTGTCCACATCCATGGAAATGACTCAATATTAATGGCGCAACAGTCCTGGACCCGAGCCGGGCAAACATGGCCACGGATTGCGTTTCTTGGGATCGCAAGATTCCATTGAATCTCTTGTCGGCTAACCATCTAAGTACCCGTGATATTTATTTAATCTTATTTTTGTGATGCGGATCTTACTTGGGGTGTCAGGAACGTGGGGGCATTAATACCCGAAGGCCCGTTGGTTTCGGGGCCTTCGCCCGCACCTCGGTCGTGGATCCGATCCGAGTCGATTGGGTTTGGCAGCGCAACGTTCTTTCAACCATGATGTGTGCGCGTGCTCCGTGACAGGTGTTCGGTGCGGCAGAATGTGTCAGCGCCTGGACCTGTGGGTGACAACACGGCGTTTGAGCCTATCAACGCGACGATTGCGGAAGCCACGAGCCGCCGTTCGATCGATAATGGGCCATTCCTATGCTCGCGAATCGTGGTCATTTCGTTCCGAAAAGAATAAGCACTGTCGAAGAAGATGAGGACAGATGGCATATCGGTACTAGAAGAACCCCGTGGTTGTGAGTGATTATGTAGCCAGATTAGGGCCTAAAATTCTGTAATTTTCAATAGGGTGACCTGAAGACCAATGTTACAGCAGTTTGCGTAAATTGATATGGCGCTTAACATCTTCTCGACACAAAGAGCCTGGGTCTGCTTGGATGGAAAATGACATAGTACATTGCACGGAGGCACATAATCAGATTCAATAGATCAAGTGGTTTCCGGGTATCGTTGTGATCAGACTTGTTCAAGCGCCTGCAGACGTTCCGGTCAAGTCTGGTCTCCAATCGAGATCAGATACGGCCTCGGGGGATAATTCTGTGAGAAATAATTGGCCAGTGCTGCACCAAACGACGGGCACATGAAGCTCACAATTTCGAAGGCAGACTGATCGGATTGATCCAAAGCTGTGCCAAGTGACATAGTGCTCGCGGTTCGTCGGCGCTTCAGCAGCACTATGCTTCCTCAAGATGCTGGAGGAGGCATCGTGGAGAGAGCGATGAGGACAAGAAGGCAGGGGGATGAGGCATATGGGCTTCATCAAGCAATGATCCCATAGATTTGACGATATATCGTATATTCTTCGTCTGACTTGAACAGCGCTGAAAGAGACGCAAGTGACAGTGGCTCTTTCAATGCGAGCATAGCCGCCATCACTTCTTGAAAGCGCCTCGGGAAAGGAAATAGTTGACCATAGTATAGTATGGCTCATCTAGAGGTGGATCATAGCGCAGCCATCACGTTGCTGGAACAGTATCTCGAGCTGCTCGTATGGATTTAGTCCAGGAACGACATCCTCAGGAACATCACCCATTTGTTTATGAGCCACGTGAGGAAGGAATAACGGATGTCATTTTCCGGATGAGCAATGATGAGGAAAAGAAAAATTGGTCGGAAGGCGGCACTGAGAGATTTGCATGAGATGGCTCGGAGAAGAACTCGGCAACTGGCTCGATCCCCACTTTCGTCGAGGGCGTCGATGACAATCACCAACGGCCCGATGGTATGGAGGTGCTTTCGAGGTTCGATAATGAGCGCCTCGACTTGCTCTATTGGCAACGTTGACCTGCGAAGTGCGTCATTGTCCTTCACGACACCCCAAAGCGCAGACTTGTTGTCTAAATCGTGATGGGCTAGGTTGCGTGCAATAGTATTGAAAAGGTTTTGTGGGTTCCGCATTGCGACGTTCGTACTGGCAAAGCGATACGAAGAGTCCCACCGCTTTTGCCGATCGAACAGTCGAGCAACCGAGCGACTGCAGACTTCCAGATCCGCCGACGCCAGTTGACGAGGCATACCCGAGGGACATCATCATTGAGGTCGTTGAGAATGAATGTCGCAGATCTCCCGCAGCTGTGAATATCCTAGCGCCAAACGCATATGGCATGTCGTCCAGGTTGACCGACTCCGCTGTGTTCCAAGTGAGTAAACATGTGACGATCGTTCAGAAGATCAGACATATACGACACACATCATGCGAACAACAGTGACTCCTGCCTGCACCACTACTCCCTCTAGAAAGGCCGCTTTCAACTCTGGGAATTTTGGTTTCGAATTCCGAGGCGCGTCGATGTCAGTGAGCGTATACTTCGCAGTCCGAATTCCTGGATAGGATGATCCGAGGGCACATCATGAATCCGGCGACGACTGACAAAAGTTCTTTTGCTTGGCATACTTGGCGATGCAGTAGCCGCATTCCCTTACCTGTTGTATCGTGAGCGTGATCGACGGTCTTGAAGTATGGCCTTCAAGAGCTTAGCATCGTGAAAGAAAGTGAATCCGTCGCTTATCGTGCCTGCTAAGCGAATGACCTGCTTGTCACGATTGTTCTGCTTTATGAGTACCTATGTGAATCATCGTCAGCCATCATCGACCGTACGAATGATGAGAAAGAGACGGACCTGATTCGCAGCAGATACGACAGACCAAGTTAATGATTTATAGCGATGAATCTGCGCAACGGGTTGTTTAATTGACGAAAGAGTCAACGTAATGGACACCAAATACCTCTGTGAGACCGGTGCCAATCTAATTCAGTAGCTCAGTTATCTCTGATAGATCTATGTGGTTTCGAACATCTGCTCCTTGGCCAAGACCTTTTCGCGGGTATCTACCACCAAGCTGAAGAGACTGACGGCTGTGGAAGTAGGGCTAAGTGCGCTGACTGTTTTAGTTGCCCTAGTGAAAGCGTCCGTCGCTCTAAGTTCGTCTGTACTCACGCCTACAAACGGTTCAGTGGCCAAGAGAAACTTGATTGTGATCCCAGATGGGTCCATGAGGAGTATATTTGAAAAGAGGTTCTTCGATCACTTTAATCGGCAGAGTTCGCGTCAGTGAAACATGTTGAATGCAATAGGATTGCCGTCATGCAGTCTTTCCTTTGCTCCGCCGATGGTGTCGTTGAGTATACCCAATAATTTATCCTTTTGGATCCGATGTCTCTAGTAAACTTGTACCAATAAGGCAGAATGATCATTCCCGTCACTGACGACACTTAGTTCACGACCATAGGTCATAAACATGTACCCACAAAAACAGTTGTTTGTCCCAAGAGATTTGATTCTCTTTCTCTTTTGCTATCTTCGTTACACGCAACGCGGCCACGGCATCGCCGACGGAGATGTTGACCCGGTCCTGCCTTGCAACTAGGAGCTTGCACCGCGCTCGAGTACGAGGACTGATCCCTAAAAACTAGTAAAAAGCAAGTAGCTTAGTACGCAACATAAGTTGCATTGAAAACTCACTCTTGACTCAGGTAGCCTCAAGACCGCGAAGTTTGGCATTATGTTCCTACGGAGATTGTGCCCAAGGCAAAGAATACTTGCATGATTGGATTCACTTGAGCTTGATTGGGCGTGTCCATGTCTCTGTGAGAGAATAGATGATGATCGATGATGGTTCAGAGCGGTCCAACTTGAACGTGTCCATCATGATTTGGCTTCGCCGGTTGCTACGGGAGAATTCAACCAGTGATGGACATGTGAGAGCCTCAGAAAAGCTGAGTTTTCTGTTCAGTGATACAATGATCATGCCAATGTTTTTCGTCCGTCCTAAAGGTTTGTCGGCAACTGCCGGTCCGGCCTAGGCCTGTCTGATTAGTAGCATCTGCTCCATCTCTGAGGCTCTGACATGCCAGCGACGCCGCGGTCCAGCTCGCTCGTCTCAGACCGCCTCCACCCCCGCTCACCCGCACAGAGACAGTCGCAGAACAAGGCCAAGGGAAAAGGAAAGGCGAACAACACGACTCAAGAGCCGCCCAAGAGCCAACCCGTCCGCTCGCTCGAAGCCCGCCTCGCCGGCGCACGCGACTTCACCGGCCGCCCCCAGAAAGATCTAAAAGGGGGATGTTTCTGCCAATGTATGTACCGTTGCATACACTACTACACTTTACCCACTGCCCACTCCCCGTGTGCTGCAGCGCGCACACACGCCCTCTCCCCCGACGTCCAGATCTGCCAACACTGCGGTCTGATCCTATGCACCCTCAACCCAGCACACCGTGCCTGCCCTCATTGCTCCGACTCACTGCTCGACCCGCGTGCGCGCGCAGCGCTAGTGGAGAAATTGGAGGCCGAGTTGGCGGCACAACTCGCGAAGGAGGAGGAGGAGCGGCAGGGGGCGATTGAAGAGGCGCGTGCGGCAGAGGGGGCGTTTCCGACGTTGCCGGAGTCGCGTTCACAGACGGCGAGTAGGTCGGGCACGCCTCAGCCTTCGACTCGTACCCAGGCCTCGCATTCCGCTGCGACGCGTACTGTGCTCTCACTGAATTCGACGACGGGGAAGGTAAAGGTGTCGTCGTTTAGTACGCCCACGGTGGCGATGTCTCGATCAGTGTCAAGAGGAGAGGATAGGGAGGAGGAAGGACGGGTTCCAGGGCCACCGGGGGAGGTGAGTTATGTGAAGGATCCGTTGGATCCGGTGCGTCCGTGGAGGAACGTCCGGGCTGGGGACCTGAGATATATTCCGCTTCCCGGAGAGAAGACCGGGGAGGCTAGTGAGGGAGGGCGAAAAAGAAGGGGGCAGAACAAGGGACTACTGGCGGCGGACAAGGTTGATTGATGTAACACTGTACCCTGCTTGACGTCTCCACTGACTGCACTTGAGTCCCAAGTAGTAGATTTAAAGAGATGCGAACTTTGGGTTCGTATGATCAGGGGCTAAATTACCTTATGTGGATTAGGTCGCCGTGATCAACATCCACGCTGTAACTTCATCTCACTGAGGTCTATGGTCTAGTAAAGTACGTACGACCATTATATGTATTTACATCACATCACCCGCGAGGGGTGGAAGATCTGGAAGGGACATCATCGCCGGATTCCGAGACCAGCCACTGTACTTCCAGGTCGCGTGGTTTTCCAACCTAACCATCCAACGATAACGTTTTTTGCGAATATCTCCCCGAAACCCAGCATGACGCCGTTGACGAACGGAAGAAACAAGTTGATAGCAAGCGAGGACAGTACGAGCGATAGTCGTGTCCGTGGAGAAATCCTGTTATCCATGATGGAGGGGAGGGTGGAGGGGGGTGGTCCCTGCTCTGTTTTGGGACCTGGATAAGTCCCTGCTGGTGCAGGGTCCGATGAATGGGGGAGCAGGGTATGATGGTGAGCAGGGGACTGGGGAAGGGAAGCATCAGGGAAGGACATGGAGGGATACGACGACGTAGGCGAGGCTGAGATGTGTTCCCATGGCTGAGTGGGCGAGCCATTCTCCGCCCTACCATGCGGCAGTTCGGGTTCGGAGGATTGACTTTCCTCAGGCTGCATATCTGATTGCGGCAACTGCGACTGGGACGCGGAGAGGGAGACGACGGACGAGGAGAGGGACTGGGATCGGGATTGAGCGACAACTTCGCTCGCAGCGGCGGTGGAAGCGGTGATGTGGTCTCCGAGGTGATCCCACGACTCCGGTGGCTGGCCGCGGGCGCTACGTTCCGCTGCTTCGCGGGTACGGACCGCTTCCCACTCGGTGCGGGTGAGCTCGGCTTTGGTTCGGGCGGAAGCGGACTGGGCGCGCCACTCTGAGACTTGGGATGCGTAAGTGGACTGCCAGGTGTCGTCCTCGGTAGAAAGGGCCGGTGAAGACACGGTTTCGACGGGCGGTGCTGGGGTGGATGAAGTGATGGATGGGGGTGGGGAGCTGAGCGCAACCTCGGTGGGCTCAAAAGGGTGTTCAAGCGCAGCCTGTTGGTCAAAACTCAGAAATAAAAACATAAAAAAAAAGATGACAACGAACTTGAAGAAGGTTTTGCTCGTCGACGGATTGAAGTAGACTCGACTCGGCCATGTCCAACGACAAATCGATGTGTTTTGCTTTCCTGGACGTATAGGTCACGTGTAATGTATTACGTAATGTGCAATGTGATTTCTATTTTTGGGAGAGAGATCGACACGAGAGAGGAGACATCGACGTCATTGAAGCTGCTGACGTCGTGCATGACTGAGTCAAAAACCGACGGTATATAAACGCGGGAATCCTCTTTTTCTCCATCTCAGCTTTTCCCCCCTCACACACATGGTGAGTTCACTCGCATTTTCTGCTCGCGAGCTCTTCGCTAACGCGCTGACGACCACGACAGGCCGAAACAACAGAAACACAATACCAGGTGATGCCGCCTCACCAGGCGCTCGGCCTATCCAGCGTAGCTGACATAGTGACTCCAGAAAGGAGATAAGGTCGAGTATAGACCTGTCGGAGGTGCCAATGACAACGTCTCGCACAGCGTAGGCGAAATCGTCGACGTACACGGGTCAGGACCAGTATGTGGCGAGTTGAATCATGACGTGGATGTTGTCCGACTGTCGCAGGACCTTAGGTACGCCATCAAGAATGCGAATACTGGCAAAACGACAAGCTACCAGGTAAGTCTGCTGCAGCTCGTTCATCGACTCGGACGACGACGGTGAACGTCTTCCAGGAGAAGAACATTGTACAGAAGTGTGAGTAGGGGTTTGATTTTGTAGTAGTACTGCGAGTAAATTAGACTTGGAGCGAAGCATAGGAAAGCGATCCTTGATGACGTGAGGAATGATGCAAACGGGTGATGAACGGGATCTACAACAACCCACATGATTCATGTACTAGTAATACGAACAGTAAGAAACAGAACCAGTAACCGGACTCAGAATGGTCGCAGATGAATGTAGAAACTGAAAGATGTCATGGAGGGAGAGCAGTTCAAAAGGTTCATCACTCTGGCCAGAGCGGAATGTCTCTGGCTCATGTTTGTCGGTCGCGGCTCTAAACTTCCGAATCGACGGAGCTTTTTGAGCCACGCAGGGGAACAATGGGATGCGACGGGGGTAGGCGTGTGTCATTGTTGCATTTTGAGGTAATTGACCATCTGAAACGTCCTATGGCGCCAGAGTAGAAGCTTATCGACGGGAAATTGTTACCCGGGACTGTAGGACGTACGATTGAACTAAACATCGAATTGGAATTGAACGGAAACTCACAACTGTAATACCTACGGCCGACACTCTTGCCACTGAGGGTCAAGTGCAGATTGGCCACAGGTATGATGGTTGGGGTAGTCGATGGGCCGACGATGGCCCATTTAGGGGGATGACTTGAAGGGTTTGATGACCGGGGTTGGGATGCGTTGGAAGCGTGTTCGGCTATGCAGGACAACAGGGGAACGACGGGGGAACGACGGGGGAACGACGGGGGTCAGCGTCTGCCATCGGTGCGTTTCCAGTGAGTGAAGGAATACGGGGGGGGCGCTTCGGTACCATGCAGAGTCAGCATGAGTGGTGTGTGCGAAGATACGGCATCCGAGACCTGTAATAATTAGATTAGCTTCAGGTTTGAACCAGCAAGTAAGAGAGACACCAACTCATCCATCTGTGCACGAACGTCAATAAGCGTGTGTAGGAATGTGTGCAATACATACTGCTTTTCTTTCTGAAGTAAGACCGTGACCTTGACTAGTACTGAAAAGAGACGAAAGCGCGTGATGCACGACGCGAGAAAAGAGGGGGAGGTAGTGCCGTTTCTTCCGCTGACTGGCCTGCAATGTGGAGGGCGTGTCCGGGCTGATCGTGTTGTATTTGCGGCGGGCTTGAACGATTACTGTACGACGTCTCGATGGACGAGGAGGGTGGGTCTGTATCGCATGCGGTCGTGACTAGACGAAACGGAAATACTAATGTACGTTAGCGCCTGCGGTTTTAGTGTACGTAGATAACGGCTCACCTCAGTCGTCGTGGCAAACGAGACTGAGGTGTCCGTGTGAATGAAAAACAAACTAAATACTGAAAGTGTCACGTGCGTGATCGATTATGTAGATCGTATGCGTATGTCTAACAGTGGGCACTGGGCAGGAGAAAGGAGAGGAAGAAACAGGAAGAAAGAAGAAGTTCGAGGTGCATGATGAAAGACTGCTACTTGATAAGTAGTTGAGCGCACGGGACGCACGGCATATTATCATGCGCACAGTTCAGAACACATGGAATAGTGTCAATGGGAAACAAAATATGATAGTATTACCATTCAAGTTCAAGATGATTACACTACACGCAATGTAGATAAACTCGAAGGGGCGAATAGGACCCGACACATAAAAAAGGGATAGGATTTAGTAGCATCCCAGTAAGCATTGTCACGACTTGCGTCACAACAATACTCCTAAGACGATCACAGATGATAAAAGGTAATTTCAAGACTAAGGAAAATACATGCAGGTACTCTACTATATATACTATCTGGGTATAGGGTATGATGTCGTAATGACATCATG